>CAEMYA010000578.1:12223-35810 GCA_903131615.1 Diplodus sargus | reverse complement strand
TGTCCAGGAAATGGACATAGTCAAGTGAAGTCAAAGTCCCTCAGATTTAAAGAGTTGATGTAATTAATTACTTTCCACCACTGAATGTAATGATTATTATAATTAACTGAACTTCTGTCTGTGTTTACTTGTTGCATGTTTTCACTTCTAAAGGTTTTGTGTTTCTGATGCAGGTCGACCCAGAGATCCTAAAGGACCTGAGAGCTGTGATATCAAAATCATATAAATGTAGGTACAATTATTTATTGTTTTAATAAATGTTTTTTACTTAAACTACTAATCTTTTCCTCAGTACTATTGTGTGTAAATATCAGAGCTGTAATGGTACAAAGAAGTCTCACTGGTTCAAACACAGTTTGGAGTTAAAGTCCAGTTTAATTATGTTTCACAAAAACTAAATGTATAAAGAAACATTTCATTTATTCTGAACAAACAGAAAATAATCCTCCTGCTGGGACTCAGACTGATTTCTGCACTCTGGAAACTTCAGTTAATCATTTTCATCATAAAAATAAAAACATTTCTGTGTGACGCTGGATGAACACTGAACACTTCACAAAAGGATGATGCAAATTAAAGGTTCATTTATTTGTCATTTCACAGCAGCAGGTTGTAAAATGAAACTGAGTGTAAATTCCTTTATGCTACATAAGAAAAACTAAACTATGTTACAGAGTGCAGATGGTGAAGTAAAGACTCTGGTGTCCTGAGCAGTGAAGCTGCTGTGTGTCTGGTGGTGCAGCAGCAGCTACTTGTGTATCTGTTGTCAGGTGGCAGCAGGTGAACAGACTGTCTGGGAGTCTTTTAGTATCTTTAGACTCTGTGCAGACGTCTCACCTCTCTGATGTCACTGATGCTCTGTAGACAGCAGATCTGTAGGAGCCTGTGATGATGCAGGAGGGAACAGTCTGCTGTCAGACTGAGCTGTTTAAAATCAGCTGGCTGATCTGCAGCTTTTATACACATCCAGGTATATTATCTGGACCAGCAGCTCATTCAGATTCACTCTCAGCAGGACTTTCCTCACATCTGCTGTGGTCACTGACAGTGTGTGGTCCTCTGGAGGAGGAGTGGACTTCACAGCTCAGTCTTGTTGAGGAGATCAGAGCGAGGATAAGAAGTGTTCAGCTCATCAGACAGTGTGTCCTCACACATGATGAAGTCGCCTCTGTTTCTGTAGCCTGTGACATTTTCAGTCTCTCAGTCTTTTGCTCACACACCAATCACACTGACTGGATGATGTTAGTCAAAACATGATGACAAAAACTGATTTAATGTTGCACATTTATTTTGATTGTTAATGTGTTATGTATTTATTGTGCACAAATATTTTAATAAGATAATTACTTTTTTCCCAAGAGCTTCCATGTCATGTGACCAGTGATTCCAAACCAGTGCTGGACTGTATCACTACACAAGTCACAGAGGACAAACCAGCAGAGCAAAATAATGAAGAAGAAACATATACAACTCACAATATTAATATGAAATAGAAGAGGCTGTAATTTTTTTTAAAATAAAAATAGTGTCTTATTTGTCCTATTAAAGCTGCAGTCTGGACTTACGAGACAAACGTGGACTTAGTCCAAAAATTAGAATGCTACAGCTCCCAGGTCAGTTCTTCTTCCTCTCTACCTTCTAAGCCCCTCCCACAGAGGAGCCTGCCCTGCACCAGCAGGTTTGTAACCATGGTAACAGAGGACGCGAGATAACCAAGATGTCGCGTTCAAAATAACAACACCATAAGCCCTGATTTTTCTATTTCTGATCAATACAACTAAATTACAGTGACAAGTGCGTCATGCAGATCACTGTAGATATCCTGAGTAACAAAGAATATTCCTCACATCGCTGTAGACGAGTTACCAGGTGATCATTCAGGTAATCATCATCACCTGCTGCCTTTCTGAAGCAGGAGCAACATTATTTCTCTAAACTGATTCAACCACTTCAGAGTGTCCTGAACACAAACTAACCTTATCATGACTGCCTGCTCACTGAAAGACACTTTTGCTGACCAGCAGCCATAAACACAAAGCTAAATACCAGAGTTAGCATTCAAGCTAACAAGCTAGATTTAGCAACAAGCTACGTACCTCGACTGCAAAATCGCACGGCGATATGCACTATTGCAAGTATTACTGTAACCGCCGCCACCATAGACTTGTGGTTAAAACATAGAATGAAACATATATCAAGCAGGGGTCCTTACTAGGGGGGCTGCCTGCAGCGAGTGTTTCTCAGACACGCTCCTATCTTATTCTACTGTCACATCATAATGACAATTTTAGCAAATAGAGCAAAAAATAGTTACAGACTACAACTTTAAGTAATATAATCTGGCATTGATTCTGTCTTATCAACTCTGCCTTTGTTGACTATGAACACAAATCATTCCCAGATAACTGATGTACTTACAGGACACAGGCAGGTCCTCAGCTCCAAAGGTTAATGTACTTTCACATCAGTCAGCTTGTTGTACTGACCTCAGCACATGTTGCTCACACAGTGATGTGTCTGCTGACTGCTGTGTCCACCAGACCATCACCATGTACTGTTATAGCCCTAATAAATACTAATAACTCAACATGAATCAAACAATATATTACAGATATAAGAAGATGTGACTGTGATTAACAAATAACACTTTAACTGTCTCTTCTCCAGATCTAGATGAAAAAGCTTTGAAGGAGGGGATCATAAAGACGTCAATTGACCCGCAGAAGCTTTTAAACTTCTTTAAGATTGTTGATGATCTACACGAGAGGGCTGAGAAAGGTGATGATACACAGTAAACATATATATTTTCTACTTCTTTCTATCTTCAACTTGTAGAATCATGTTGTGTCTCTACAGTCTATAGGCAAGAATCTAAAGGTTTATTAATTCAATTTATTTCAAATTCGCTTTATTGGGATGAATGCCACAACAATATTTCTAAAGCACCAAGAACCACACAAGGAGTATCTAGCACAGTACCGTTACTTGTGTGCTGTGTGAAGGATGGAAATCAGCACCAGCCACTGTGGCAGATGCGTTCCAGTCAGATCTGATCCAATTAATCTTAATGATCTACTGTATAGTTAAAGTCTAACGGTGTGCTTTCCACGACCCTAGAGTTAGATTTTCTGATTGGACCAAAGTGTCAGTTGGACTTCAGAAGGGCCGGAACTCAAACACTAGAACGGCCGTAAGCGGTCATTTGGACCGCTAGATAATAAACTCTGTATTCTCTCATGTAAATACCCAATTGAGTGATGAATGCACACATTGTGTCATGATATTTTTTTAAAAACGAAATAATACCAAAATGTACATTTTCACGAAATTAATTATACATTTATCAATATTCATATAATCGCACATATAAACCAATGCATATTTACACAAGAATTTAATAGGGAAAAAAATTAGAACACGAAAAATTAATAATTAAAAGTAACTTATTTGATTATGAAACAATTTATTTTAATACTTAATAATATATATTAAAAATAATAATAATCAAAAAAGCTGGTAACGAGCTGCTCTAATACAAAAAAAAAAAAAGATCTGTTGTGATCACTGGTCACAGTCAGATCTCTGCGTGCTCTCCTCACAGTTACCACACACGGGCTTGTGGCATTTCAAGTGTCCAACGTTTGGTCCCGTTTGCAGCTCTTTCGGACAGGCACTGCCTCCGTGTCTGCTGCTGCTGCTGCTGCTGCTGCTGCGGTTGTTTCCACTGCTGCCACCTTGTGCCTCCTGCCGCGGCCGCTTTCCCCTGCATGTATTCTGCCATCAGCTCCTCTGACAGCTGCTGCAGGACTTTCCTCCGGCTCTCCTGCTGCTGGTGCTCCCTGAATAAGATGCGGGCATTGATCCCAGCAGGTCAAGGATGTCATAGAAGACCGCCACCGGCTATCTTCCCATACCACCTTTGACAGAGTCCGCCCTCGTCTTCTGGTCCAGGTCCACGCTGTACTTGGTGTTGTACATCACAGAATCTTGCTTTGCCTTCGCCCCACTAAAGGTGCCCACACCTGTGTGCACAGTGCTCAGGATGCAGACATTCCTCTGGTACACAGAGTCGCATCACTTCAGCACTTCAGTGTTGAACAGCTCCGCTCGCTGTTTCACGGAGGGGGAACTCTCGTTGTTGTTTTCCCATGGTGCCAACCAGGCGATATAATACAACTAGATAATAATTAACTCACAAGTAAATTCGCGGGGAAGCACTAAAAATGGAACAATGAAACCCCGCGAAATGATATGTGGTCAATATGACCGCTTATGGTCGAAATAGGTAAAACATAATCCGTTGTGGCAGCAAAGCAGAAAGTCAGCAGCTGGATTTTGCAACCATGGTCAGTAGTATTAGTAGGTGTAGGCAAACACACAAAGAAAAAAAACGACCATTATTCATTGTATGTATACATTTGTGGGGCGTTATTACAATAAAGATTTTCACGTCCCCGCAAACGTAATAATTATTACATTTGTGTGAAATCGCGTATTACGTTTGTAGTAGGCAGCGGCTGTTACGTTTGTGGAAAATGTATTACATTTGTGGGTTTAATACATTAAATGCTGCAGATTTTTATTACGTTTGTGGTTTTATTACATTGGCAGGCGTTGCAGAGGTGACGAGACGCGACTCATCATGACTGACAGGCATCAAGGCCACTCAGCGTTACGTTACCGATCCGCCCCCAGATATTTTATTCACCAAAACAGGGCCTGTGGCAATTCTGGACAGCTGATTTATTTATTTATTTTTTGTTCCGTCATGGGCCCCTGACGGTGTCTGGGCCCGGTGTGGCTGCACCGGTTGCGCCGCCAATACTTACACCACTGGTTATGCCCATCTACTGTTGCTCAACAACATTAAAGCGGTCATACTAAAGGAAAGTTGTCAGGATCCATGTTTTAACAGACATACCTGGGCGAAGCTGGAAATCAGGATCAGCCCCACAAAAAGATTTCATACAGTCCTTTATTACAGACCTCACTAACAGCCCCTGTGTATCATTCAAAACATCATTATTGTAAGTCTGTGTTTCATATTTGAATTATATTATTAGATTACTGCAGTTAATTTAGCATCTTACCAGAATCATGAGGCAAAAAATACATATACAATGACTCTGTAGACATAAAATAAGACATGAAGAGCATGAGGTACAATATTACCTCTGATAGATGTAGATTAATTAATGCAGAAAACAAACTGTTGGGATATTTTTTTAACTGGTCTAATTAAAACAAACAACAGTGTGAGCAACAACTCCAGACGCACTGATTCCTGATCAGCTTTAGATCCAGATGTTTCCAGTGGCTCCATTCAAACAGTGTGTAACAGCACTGTGTGTATTAAAGTAGAGACACTCAGCTGTGAAACACTGACGCTGCTCCACTCATTAAACACACACAGGAAATCTGCACTTTAACTTGTTTAATGAAGGAAAAGAAGTCAACATAGATTCTGTTAAAATCTGAAAGATAGAAGAACTGGTCCAGAACGCTCCCAAACAGTTTTCATCACCCGCTGTAGAGCCTGATGTAGCTGTTCTCAAGAAAAGTGCAGCAGGGTCCAAGTTCCATAGGAACCAACAGGATCTGGACTCCCACAGAAAGCCTCCATCCATCCATCCATCCATTTCCTTCCACTTATCTGGGGCCGGGTCGCGGGGGCAGCTGCCTGAGCAGGGACACCTAGACTTCCCTCTCCCCGGACACTTCCTCCAGCTCTTCCGGGAGGATCCCAAGGCGTTCCCAGGCCAGCTGGGTGACATAGTCACTCCAGCGTGTCCTGGGTCTTCCTCGGGGTCTCCTCCCGGTGGGACATGCCAGGAGCACCTCCTGAGGGAGGCATCCCGGGGGCATCCGAAACAGATGCTCGAGCCGCCTCAGCTGGCTCCTCTCGATGTGGAGGAGCAGCGGCTCTACTCCGAGCTCCTCCCGGGTGACAGAGCTCCTCACCCTATCTCTAAGGGAGCGCCCCGCCACCCTGCGGAGGAAACTCATTTCGGCCGCTTGTATCTGCGATCTTATTCTTTCGGTAATGACCCAAAGTTCATGACCATAGGTGAGGGTCTGAACGTAGATTGACCGGTAAATCGATACAACGACCGCATTACTGCAGCCGCTGCACCGATCTGCCTGTCAATTTCACGCTCCATCCTTCCCTCACTCGTGAATAAGACTCCAAGATACTTGAACTCCTCCACTTGAGGCAGGAACTCTCCCCCAACCTGGAGGGAGCAAGCCACCTTTTTCCGGTCGAGAACCATGGCCTCGGACTTGGAGGTGCTGATTCTCATCCCAGCTGCTTCCACACTCGGCTGCAAACCGCCCCAGGACATGCTGGAGGTCCTGGCTCGGAGGGGATCTGGTTCAGGAGCCACTGGATCTCATCTCTGCTTTTCGCAGATGATGTGGTCTTGTTGGCTCCTTCGAGCCAGGACCTCGACCTCAGACTCAGACCTCAGACGTTCCCAGCAGACCCTCATAATACGTTTGGGTCTGCCAGGTCTGTCCAGCTTCCTCCCCTGCCAGCAGATCCAACTCACCACCAGGTGGTGATCAGTTGACAGCTCAGCCCCTCTCTTCACCCGAGTGTCCAGGACATACGGCCGGAGGTCAGATGACACGACCACAAAGTCGATCATTGACCTCCGGCCGAGGCTGTCCTGGTGCCACGTGCACATATGGACACCCTTATGCTTGAACATGGTGTTTGTTATGGACAAGCTGTGACTAGCACAGAAGTCCAGTAACAAAACACCACTCCGGTTCAGATCAGGGAGGCCGTTCCTCCCAATCACACCCCTCCAGGTAACACTGTCGTCGCCCACGTGAGCGTTGAAGTCCCCCAGTAGAACAACAGAGTCCCCGGTTGGAGCACTCTCCAGTACCCCTCCCAGGGTCTCCAAGAAGGCCGGGTACTCTGCACTGCTGTTCGGCCCATAAGCCGAGACAACAGTGAGAGACCTATCCCCGACCCGAAGGCGCAGGGAAGCGACCCTCTCGTTCACCGGAGAGAACTCCAACACATGGCAGCTGAGCTGAGGAGCTATAAGCAAGCCCACACCAGCTCGCCGCCTCTCACCGCGGGCAACTCCAGAATAGAAGAGAGTCCAGCCTCTCTCAAGGAGTTGGGTTCCAGAGCCCAGACTGTGCGTGGAGGTGAGCCCGACTATTTCTAGCCGGTACCCCAACTGCCTGCGAGCCACAACCCCAGGCCTGGCTCCAGGATGGGGCCCCGGTAACGCCAATCCGGGCGACGTAAACTTCCTTGATTTTCTGTCTGTCATTAGGGCTTTTGAACCGATCTTAGTCTGACCCATCACCACCTGGGACCAGTTCGCCTTGGGAGACCCTACCAGGGGCATTAAGCCCCGGACAACATAGCTCTTGGATCATTCAGGTGCTCAAACCCCTCCACCACGATAAGGTGCCGGTTCAAGGAGGAGCCCACAGAAAGCAGTGAATGTAAATGTGTGTGTGTGTGTGTGTGTGTTTCAACTGATTATGTTGAATGCTCTGATCAATAAATGACAATAAATAATGCTTAGTTTGAAACGACAGTTTTAGTTTAGTTTTGTTTGTCTGCTGTGGATATTTAATGCGTTCTGTGACTGCTCTGCTCCACTTGACCCACTAGAACAGACAGGATTAATACAAACACAGCTGAACAGCACCAAGTAGAACCCAACAGTTACCTATAATTCAATCCAGCCTGATCCAATATCATACACAACATATTTAAATCAACTGGATCCAGGTTTTTGTTTCCTGCATCAAATATACTCACTCACAGATAACAGCCTCCTAAATACACCTGATTGTTTTCATCATGATCCATCAATTATTAACCACAATGTGGAAAAACACTCTCACAGTGTTAATGTCAGTGAGAAAAGATTCCTGGATCTGTTTCTTTTATAAAACATGTGATGGTTAATAAAATATGATGCTTTAAAGATTAAACCCACAACAGGAAGTGAAGTTAGAATCAGCTCCACTAACTGCAACATTAATAATAATTCAGTATTAAAATATCTTCAGGTTTATCAGTCACATTTTACTGAACAAGTTCTGCTGATCATTTAAATTAAAACACATATTGTTCCTGTAACAGAGTATTTTCACAGTATTAGTACCTTTATTGAATAAAAGATGTGAATAATTCCTCTGTTATTATTATTATTCGACACAAATCGTGTCATCAAACTCAGTAACAGTTACACACAAATATGAATCTGGAACTGACTGAATTCTACTTTATTGTTCTTTAGGAGAGAAAACCTCAAAGAAGACTGTGCAGTCCAAGTCAAATGGTGAGTGTCATGTTCCTATCAGGTTCTTTCAGTGTTGTTTCTGAATAAATGTTAAGTTTGTTTATCTTTTTGTAATGGTGTAAATATTTTTTATTGTTGTGTTTATTTATATTCTAACTGCTTTTTTACTAGCTAGTTTTAATTATCTGTTATCTGTTTTAATTTACGCTCTCTGTTTGTGATCTCCACTTTGCTGCTGTCATAATGCAAATGTTTCTGTTGTGGAACTAATGAAGGATTTTATCTTTCTACATCTTCAGCACAAACAGTGAAGGTCCACTCAGTCACTACTGGTCTGACCTTTGGTGCTGATAAAGAAATACTGGAAAAAGTGAAGATTCTACTATCGTCACCAACACAGGTGGAGATCACTAACTGTCAGGAGTGTGACATCATCATCGTCTTCTGTCCAATCACGTCTCGTGTTGGATCAGATGTGGAGGCAGCCATGAGAAAGATTCCAGCAGGTAATGAAAGATTTGTTTCTAACTCTCTCTTATTGTTATCAGACTAATCTGTACAGGGATTATGTTCAGATTATATTCTGATTATAGTCTCCAACTCTCAGAACCAGAGTTCATGTTCTGTCTGAGCCTGTAGTTCTGGTTCTGCAGCTGTACGTACAGTCGGTCAACATGTACGCAGTTAGCTCAGATACTTTAAGGTTCAAGTGTGGACAGATTACTGAGCAAACAGCCAGAAACAACGCAGTTTTGTTGATAACGTGGTCGTTATGAGAGAAAGAAATAATTTAATGAATCTCATGAACGTTTGTTCAGTCCTGTAATGTTTGTTTTTTTAAGAAAACAAATCTCTGCACGTTCTTCTTCACAGGAAGTCGATCTCTGAACTTTGTCTCATATTTTGTCTTTTCAGGTGATAAACCTGTAATTTTAGTGCTGATGCATCACACCAGAGATGTCGACTTTTCCACTGATCACAAAAAGTGGAGTGGAACCTACCAGAACGTTGTGTTGGATGTTCATGTTCTCTTCCATGAGACTCTGAGGGGATTACTGAAGTGTCCAAGAAATGATCAGGCAGTTCATCAAATACAAAAAGTGTTAATGTTTGGATGTGAAGCAACAAACAACATTCCAGCTGTTATTAATGATCAAAGGCAGAAAAATTGGTGTAACATCCATTGACAGATTAAATCATCACTTAACAAACAGTCTGTTGATCGTTGGTGTCAAATACTGAAGTGATAAAGTTGTTAATCCTGCTAAAGTTCATGAAATGTGTGCTGTATAAACTCCATCATGATGTCATCCTGTAACCATCAGTCAGTTTCTGTGTGGAAAACAGGAAACAGCTTGTTTGAGTCTGTTTGGTTCCTTTCACACATTAATAATATATAATAATAATAATAATAATGTGCTTTTATTGTGACGCTGCCTTTAAAGTTTCAGATCCATAAAAGTCGTCCTGCAGTTTGTCTTTAACTCTTCGTCTGCAGCCGCTTTAATTAACTGTGTGTTTGTCACATAAACACACATATAGAGATTATAAACCACATAATTAACATATATATTGTACTTATTTATCACACATGTTCCTTTATAGTTTCTCTGCAGGACCAAATATTTACACAATAATACAGTGTGAGGGGTTTAAATATTGATATATATCTTTATAATGTCATCTGTACTCTGTTTAATCTGTAATCTTTGTGTTTTCTACATTCAAAGAGCTGTTTCTGTTCTGTGACCTCTCAGTCTGTGAGGATCAATAAAGTCTGATCTGATCTTGAATGATCAGAGTGTCAGCGCTCTCTGGTGGACAAACTGTGACAGACACTCTGTTTCTGAATGAGCTCCAACACATTTATGATGATGTAATAAATGTTTGGTGACATATATGATGTGCAGGTTCAGTAGAAGTCTTAGTGTTGAGATGTTGCTGCCATGTTTGACGTGCACATTGTGGAAGACTGTGAGAGAGCAGGTAGAAGATTTATAGGAGATTTAAAGACCTTTTATTCCTTTCAGGTTATTTCCTCTGCTTCAGTGTTTTATTTTGCTTCTTGTGCCTCTAAAAGAGCCTGAAAGTTAAAAATGTTAAAGTCTTCCCAACATCAGATGGTATCAGCTAGCATCACATTTAAGATTTGTAGCAGAATGGGTCAAGGAGGATCCTACTTCTGATTTGCTGAGTTAAGAAAAGTGGAAGACTGAGATAAGGTGTGAAATAATACATGATGCCAGCCTGACATTAACTTGCATGTACCTGCTGTACATAAGCAGTCAAACATATACAGTAAAACATTAGTATAGCACCGTGTTAAATGTATCTGTAGCCCTGAATCTTCTCTATATGAGCTACAACCTGTCCGGGCTCCTCTGTCACCTGATGAATAAAATATTGACACTATGAGCAGTGACACAGCAGTATTCACTAGGCCTACTTTTAATATTACAGCGAGCAAACACTTCAAATTAAATTAACCACCATGTCCTTCTGTTCACCTGCTGCTGTGACCCTGACACTGCACCTGTCTGATGAAGAGGACGCTGTGTTGCTTCTTCTGTCACCTGACAAACTAACAAATCAGTCGCTATTAAGAGTGAGAAAACGGTTGGAAACAATGTTTTGCCTTCGTTAGCAGCAGCCTATGAGGGGGACTATTTCCCTCAGGTGACTCACACTTCGTTTGGTGATAGCTTCTAATGTCTTCCACCTTTCTTCTGCCCGTCATCCTCGGACACGTGTGTGAACCTCTTCTCTTCAACACAAGTGAAACAACTTGGACAGCCTGCAGGGAGCCAATCAAAACACAGACCTGTTTCAGAGACGTGTTTGGGAAATTATTTAACCCTTTGTGTGCCGCATGAAGCGCATTTTCTTTTCCTTCAACCTTAATATTGGTGTGGACAATTAAACCATAGTTTGAGATTGGCATGGACACATCGAACAGTCCATACACAGTTCTACGCTTATAGACTGTAGCATAAAATAAGTTAGTTAAACTAAGTTGACTCACAGAGGCAAAGATTTATATATCAATAGGAAAACTTTATTTATGGGCTTGTTTTAATATTGTTAATATTGATGTTATTATTTAATACAAAATAATAACCAACAGAATTACAAATAAAACATTTTTGTTCAAAAGGAAAGTTTGAAGTGAGAATAAACCAAAAACTGGATGTGTGTCAGTCAAAACATCATCATCATTGTAAGTCTGCAGTTTATATATAAATCTCTCCAAAATAACACAGACTGAAACGCGACCGAGAAGAATCACCTGTAGACAGAAAATAAGACATGAGGAGGACAATGTGCAACATTCACCAGCTGTGATAGATGTAGACTAATTATTGCTGAAACAAACTGTCTAAGATATTGTGTAACTGGTCTAAAACAAACAATAATGTGATTAACATGAATTTAAAACGGTGTAAAATGCAGAATAAAGTCAGACTCATTATTTATACAGCATGTTTCAAAGAGGCTTCAGAGTGTTTAATGTGTAACAGGAAGATATTAAGAAAAAGTGTCAGTGAACTACCGGACAAAATATAAAACCTTCCTGTCAAACTTTTAATCACTCTTATTGTTAATATTCAATTTCCAATGGATTCAAACCCTCTACTGAAACATCATTTAAAATTCCACTCAATGAATAAAAATAACTAAACTACACTAACTAAAGAAACATTCTCACCTCTACCTGTCTGTCGCTCTGCCATCGTTGTCTGCAGCTGTTGTTCTGCAAACAGAAAGAGACTCTTTATAAAAGGCTCCTCCCACTTTATGGACCACGTGAGTTTGTGAGAAATCCACAAACTCACTGGGTCTCATTCATGAAACGTGAGTAAATCTGTGAGTAGAGTTGCACATAAAAGCTCACGCTACTAAAACTCTACTCCGGATTCATGAACGGCGCGGGAAACTCAGATTTGATCGTAAACACGTGTGTAAGATGATGAATGCCAAATCGTGCAAAAGTGCAAGTTCAGCCATTGTTACCATCGTCTAAAACCGAAGTCCTTTTTATACTGTGGTAGATTTCAAATTGACAACACCTGGTGAGCACTATTTTGGCCGTGACAATAGTTTACATTTTTGTGTGATTTTATTATTATAATATTTTTTATTGATATGTAGAAAACACATGTTGTCTGTGGTTTTAAACAAGTAGCTCACATTCTAAATAAATCTAATCTATATCTTAAACCTTTAATTGTCAACTTATTTTCTGTAGGAAAATGTTATATTTTTTATATTTTTTCATATTTTGTCATATGTCGCATATTGCGTGTTTCAAAGGCATCAGCGTATTTTGAACATGAGAGAGAGTAATACGAATTAAAATTGTAATTTTCAACAGTGACGAGCAGTATTTATGTTTATTCCTACATTTACACAAGCGCTACACACAGTCCGGAGCAGGTGTAGATTTTGTGAGTAGCTACGAAAAAATCAGCACTACTAAAAGATTGATGAATGCGGAAATCGCACGTAAATTTGCGCTGCTCAGGGTTTACACACAAATCCGTGCTGCTCACGTTTCATGAATGAGACCCATTGTGTGTATGTGTGTGTTTATCTGCGGTGAGAGTTTGGTTTTCTTATAAGTCACGTGGTTCATAAAGTGGGCGGATCCTCTTTATTAAGCGTCTCTTCTTTCTGTTTGCTGCAGATCTCCAACAGCTGAGCGATGGCTGAGTTCCTCAGGGCTGCAGGTAAGAATGTTTCTCCTCAGATTATTCAGGAACATGTTGATTCATAAACATCAGCATGTTAGAATCATCTACATTATTTCATCACAAGGTTTTAGTTCATTTGAAGTTACTGTTATCAGGAAACAGTTTTCATACATCGATCTGTTTCTTCACTGAAACAAGCTAACAGGAAGTGAAGTGAGATCTCAGTGACACTGATACTGTTCATGTGTACGCAAGTTTTAATACTCTTAACATGGAAGTGGACACATATGCTTTATTCAAATGTATGTTTATTATTATTGCTACAATAGAAAACAACATATAATGTCCAGAATAACCTCAGAGGTCCTGAATGCTCAGAAAATGTGCTGAAAGCAAAACATGACACTGACCTGAATGTAACATTCATCAGTAATACTGACACATGTTGTGTCCAACTTCACACTCGTAAAGGTAAACAGTGTTAATCTGTCTGCCAGCTGCAGCCACACATTTATTGATCACTGCTGAAAGTTTGTCTCATGTAAAGTTTTCCAGGCGTCTCTGCTGTAAACTTTACAGCTCAGTCTGCTTTAGTGAGGATTTAGTGAGGAGGAGTCTCTGCATCAGCTGACTGCTCAGCCAGCAAGACTGGACGTACTGCAGAGATAACACAGCTCACATCAACAGTAAAGCCCTAATGATAATACTACCTGGTTAACATGTTAGTATAAAGTTACTGCACTACCAGCTGCAGGTGCATCATGGGAGAAGAAGAATTATTGTGAAATTTATTCTAGAATCTTGTTTTAAAAGTCATCAGTGTAACAGTAAACTGTGTCCAGGCTGCAGCACAGAGCTGATACTGAGAGCAGACTGCAGACAGTCTGATCATCAGCCTGCTGCTTCATTTATTCATTTATCATGCAGGACAAACCAGGTTACCTTTGATCCACCCCGGCTCAGACTAATAACTGGGTTATAGACAACATGTTGGTCCTCACCATGAAACTACAGTGAAAGAAGAACATCTCAGTCAGGAGCAACAACTCCAGAACACTGATTCCTGATCAGCTTTAGATCCAGATGTTTCCAGTGGCTCCATTCTAACAGTGTCTAACAGCACTGTGTGTATTAAAGTAGAGACACTCAGCTGTGAAACACTGACGCTGCTCCACTCATTAAACACACACAGCAAATCTGCACTTTAACCTGTTTAATGAAGGAAAAGAAGTCAACATAGATTCTGTTAAAATCACAGAATGATGTGAAAACAACATTTAGTTGAATATGATTAAACATGTTGTTAATCAACACATCACACCTGTGTCCACAGGTGAAGGTAACCAGCCACCATCAGAGGATCAACAGGTGAGTTAACATCCTGCAGAGTCTCTGTCTTTATTCACCAGCAATATCTTCATTCATATGTTCAGATAACTGACAACAACAAAGAAAGTGTTGTTGGTGGAGCTGAACATTTATCTGTCAGTGGCAGCTACATGTTGACTTTAAATATTCATTCATCACTATAAAGAATATTAGAGGAAAATAGATTATTGTCAAACATTCAAACTATTAAATGAACTAAATGTCTCCACTTTTGTTACATTGGTCTCATCACTTCATTGTTATTGTTGACAAACTCAAAGACAGAGTTCACCTGGAACAGAACAATCAGCATTAAGATGAGTTCAGATAGTTAGTGAATATTACATTAATATACATTTAAACTGTTGATGTGTTTCTAACACACACTTACACAACACACACACAAACCTTGTATCTGCTGGAAGCTCTCTGTTTCTGTCTCCTCTCTCTGCAGGATGCAGACTCAGACTTGGTGAAGTGTCCAAAGTGTGGTTTCTCCTTTACACCCACAGTAGACGAGGCTGAGGAGGAGAAGGAGGTCCAGCCCGAACAGGTCAGACTGCAGGCAGGTAGACTTTGATGAAACTGTGGGAGAAAAGGTCCAAAATATCTGGAACTTGTTCAATTTTATATTTCATTTATAATAAATAACGTTATAATTAACTGAACTTCTGTCTGTGTTTACTTGTTGCATGTTTTCACTTCTAAAGGTTTTGTGTTTCTGAACCAGGTCGACCCAGAGATCCTAAAGGACCTGAGAGCTGTGATGTCAACATCATATAAATGTAGGTACAATTATTTATTGTTTTAATAAGTGTCTCTTACTTAAACTACTCATCTTTGTTTCCTCAGTACTACTGTGTGTAAATATCAGAGCTGTAACAGTACAAAGAAGTCACACTGGTTCAAACACAGTTTGGAGTTTAAACTCAGTTTAATTATGTTACACAAAAACTAAATGGAGTCGAGGTCTCTATCAGCTGCTGATGTTTCCTCTTTGCCTCACTGATACCAGCTCTGTGTTGCTCTGGAGTCTCTGCATGTTTCCTTGTCACCTGAGGCTGAACTACATGTAGTTTTAGAAGCTATGCTTGTACAGTAGCTTGCCCAACACTGGATATTGGTAAAAATTATGATGACAAAAATACTTAACTAATTTAATGTAGCACATTTACTTTGATGGTTATCGTTATTGTCCATGTCATGTGACCCAGTGACTCCAAACCAGGGCTGGACTGGATCACTACTCAGGTCACAGAGAACAAACCAGCAAAGCAAAGTGAACTACATGTGTTTACAGATTTAAGAAGCACAACATGTGTCTGTTTGTTTACTGTCAGCAGAATAATGACAAAGAAAACATATAAAACTCAAAATATTCATATAGAATAGAAGAATTCATAAAAAGAGTGTCTTTTTTTTCCCTATTAAGTAATATAATCTGGCACTGGTTCTGTTTTATCACCAACTCTGCCTCTGTTGATTATAAACACAAATCATTCCCAGACACTGATGTTCTTAAAGGACACAGGCAGGTCTTCAGCTGCACTGTTTAATCCACGTTGTTGTGCTGACCTCAGCACATGTTGCTGTGTCCACCAGACCATCACCACTGTACTGTTATAGCACTAATAAATACTAATAACATCAAACAATATATTACATATATAAAAAGATGTGACTGTGATTCACAAACAACACTTTAACTGTCTCTTCTCCAGATCCTGAAGATGATGAAGGTTTGAAGAAGTGCATCATGAAGACATCAGTTGACCTGAAGAAGCTTTTAAACTTCTTTAAAGATGTTGCAGCTCTACACGAGAACACTGAGAAAGGTGATCATACACAGTAAATATATATTTTCTAGGGGTGTAACGATACACAAAAATCACGGTTCGATACATACTTCAGTTTTGAGGTCACGGTTCGGTTCGTTTTCGGTACAGTATGGGAACAAAATGCAAAACTAAATATAAAATAAATGTGCTCGTTGTGTATTCAGAACTTATGCAAAACAACAATTTATTTTAACACTATACAACATATGAAAATAAAATTTAAAAGTAGAATACTGTTGTAAAGTGCTGCCTGGTAATAAGTTAAATAAATTATTAAAACAATATTAAACAAAAAATATATAAAAAAAGCTTTCCAATGAATAAAATATTCTCAAACAAAAATATGTTAGATATTATAAAAATGAATTGCTCACAGCTTGTTGAAGGCTTTTAACAAAACTTTTCCACAAGTAAAGTGCAGCACTAACAGTTCCAGCATGTAGCGCTGTTCAGTTTTACTTAACCTTCTTATCTTTGTACAACATTAACCAGCTGTGATAGATGCAGACTAATTAAAGTAGAAACAAACTGTTTATTATATTTTACAATTAGTCTAATTAAAACAGACAACAGTGTGATTTACATGAATTTAAATAGCTTAAAAATGCAGAATAAAGTCAGACTAATTATTTATACAGCGTATTAAAATGTCAGTCTATAAATAAAAACAATAACAAAAGAAAGATCCTTACATACTGTTGTCCATCTGCAAACAGTAAGAAGAGACTCTTTAAACTACATGACATATAAGAAATCCAGTGTGTGTGTGTGTGTGTGTGTGTGTGTGTGTGTGTGTGTGTGTGTGTGTGTGTGTGTGTGTAAGAAGAACCTCTCAGTCAGGAGCAACAACTCCAGAACACTGATTCCTGATCAGCTTTAGATCCAGATGTTTCCAGTGGCTCCATTCTAACAGTGTCTAACAGCACTGTGTGTATTAAAGTAGAGACACTCAGCTGTGAAACACTGACGCTGCTCCACTCATTAAACACACACAGCAAATCTGCACTTTAACTTGTTTAATGAAGGAAAAGAAGTCAACATAGATTCTGTTAAAATCACAGAATGATGTGAAAAACACATTTAATTGAATATGATTAAACATGTTGTTAATCAACACATCACACCTGTGTCCACAGGTAGCTCTGTTGATGGTGAAGTTGACCCAAACCAACAGGTGAGTTAACATCCTGCAGAGTCTCTGTCTTTATTCACCAGCAATATCTTCATTCATGTGTTCAGATAACTGACAACAACAAAGAAAGTGTTGTTGGTGGAGCTGAACATTTATCTGTCAGTGGCAGCTACATGTTCACTTTAAATATTCATTCATCACTTTAAAGAATATTAAAGGAAAATAGATTATTGTCAAACATTCAAACTATTAAATGAACTAAATGTCTCCACTTTTGTTACATTGGTCTCATCACTTCATTGTTATTGTTGACAAACTCAAAGACAGAGTTCACCTGGAACAGAACAATCAGCATTAAGATGAGTTCAGATAGTTAGTGAATATTACATTAATATACATTTAAACTGTTGATGTGTTTCTAACACACACTTACACAACACACACACAAACCTTGTATCTGCTGGAAGCTCTCTGTTTCTGTCTCCTCTCTCTGCAGGATGCAGACTCAGAGTCAGGGGAGAGTCCAGAGAGCCGTTCATCTGGTGCACCTGCTGAGGAGGAGGAGAAGGAGGAGGAGAGGGAGGAAAAGGAGCAGAAGGAGGAAAAGGAGCAGAAGGAGGAGATGGAGGAGAAGGAGGTCCAGCCTGAGCAGGTCAGACTGCAGGCTGACTGTGTGCTTAACATGCTGACTTGTTTGGTGTCTAAAAAGCAGTATTTGTGCTCAATTAACACACACTAATCATCAAATCATTTTCCGGTTTAACATCGCTGCAAATTAGACACATAACAAAACCTAAACTGATATGCTGTGTGTCTGTGTGGTTTGTCTCCGGCTTCCTCCCACAATCCAGAGACACACAAGTGAGGTTAATCTGCCGCGGTGTGAATGTGATGAACGGTTGTTTGTCTTCAAGTGTAATTTTTCCTGTGAATATGTGCAGAAAATAGAAATACTCGAGTCCCTCAGATTTGTACAGTACAAGAGTTAATGTGATTAATTACTTTCCACCACTGAATGTAATGATTATTATAATTAACTGAACTTCTGTCTGTGTTTACTTGTTACATGTTTTCACTTCTAAAGGTTTTGTGTTTCTGATGCAGGTTGATGTCGACCCAGAGATCCTAAAGAACCTGAGAGCTGTGATGTCAACATCAAATACATGTAGGTACAATTATTTATTGTTTTAATAAATGTTTCTTACTTATACTACAAATCTTTTTCACCTAAGTACTGCTGTGTGTAAATATCAGGGCTGTAATGGTACAAAGAAGTCTCACTGGTTCCATCACAGTTTGGAGTTAAAGCTCAGTTTGATTATGTTTCACAGAAATCCGCTGATCTCACTGTCTTTGTGATCAAAACTTCATCAATACATTTGCTGTTATATGATGTCACTGAAGATGTACATTCCACAAGCCTGATGATGTCATCCTGAGTGGCAGCATCTGAACAGTCCTGTCGAGCTGCTGTAGCCTCACCTGTCCACACTTTAACCGTTTTTAGGGTTTGACCCTCTTTATCAGCTGTCAGTAAGCAGGCTGCACTGTTTAATGTACTTTCACATCAATCAGCTTGTTGTGCTGACCTCAGTACATGTTACTGACCTCACACAGTATTATGTCTGTGTCCCGCTGTGTCGACCAGACCATCACCACTGTACTGTTATAGCCATAATAAATACTAATAACATCTAACAATATATTACAGATATAAGAAGATGTGACTGTGATTAAAAAATAACACTGTAACTGTCTCTTCTCCAGATCCTCTAGATGATGAAGATTTGAAGAAGTGCATCACAGAGACGTCATCTGACCCGAAGAAGCTTTTACAGTTCTTTCAAAGTGTTGAAGATCTACACAAGAAGGCTGATCAAGGTGATCATACACAGTAAACATATATATTCTCCTTCTTTCTATCTTCATCATGTAGAAACATGTTGTGTCTCTACTGTTACTGTCCATGGAAACAGGAACAACATGATCCTGCTGCAGTCAGGGAGATAACACAGTCTGTCATCTGGATTTAAAAATCATTCCAGACTTTTCTTCCATGGTGGCAGAGGAAGAAGCTCTGACACCACCAGGTGTTTTATCCTGCTGACCTGCTGGAAGAAATAATCTGATAACCTGATTTAGTTTCTGATAAACCTCAACACATTCTGATAACAAACACTTGATGAACTGATTCTGAATTGGCTGATCTGACTGTGATGATGATGATGATGAAGAAGAATAAGCAGCCTGATTGGAGCTGTTCTGATACAGTGGTCCAATCAGTGAAGAGGATCCCACAGCAAAGCCACAAATCTCTTGGAACAGACTGGATTAATACAAATACAGCTGAACAGCACCAAGTAGAACCCAACAGTCCCCTTTAATTCAATCCAGCCTGATCCAATATCATACACAACATATTTAAATCAACTGGATCCAGGTTTTTGTTGCTGCATCAAATATACTCACTGACAGATAACAGACAGCTAAATACACCTGATTGTTTTCATCATGATCCATGAATTATTAACCAAAACGTGGAAAAACACTCTCACAGTGTTAATGTCAGTGAGAAAAGACTCCTGGATCTGTTTCTTTTATAAAAACCCGTCCTTCATCTAAGTTGTTAGTTCACTGTGTAATCCTGCTGTCAAACCAACAAAGACAACAAACGTTCACAGGTTATAACTGAACCTCCTTAAAGAAGATGAGCAACACATTTTCACTCCCAACTCATTAAACACAGCAGCTCAGTCAGTGACATAAAGCTTCGATCTCCAACACTCGGCTGACCTCTAGTGCAGCGTTGCATGCAGGAACGAAAAATCCCATGTCAAAGTTGGGGGGGACAATAAACAGTCAAATTTTAGAGAATAACTCCAGGGGGGGACAAGGAATAAAAGTTGTAGCCTGTCTACATCATCTTTTACCGTAATTTGATGCTTTAGTCTCTGTATCTCTCCAACAGGCAGGCAGAAGATCTTTCTTAGCACTGGCTGAGTCCACCTGCACATGTCTAGATTTAAAACAAAATGATTGAAATCAAATTAACACGTACAT
This sequence comes from Diplodus sargus, assembly GCA_903131615.1. Lineage (NCBI taxonomy): Eukaryota > Metazoa > Chordata > Actinopteri > Spariformes > Sparidae > Diplodus > Diplodus sargus. The sequence goes on along the minus strand of CAEMYA010000578.1, from coordinate 15,439 downwards.
ATAGATAGACAGATAGATAGAAATACTTTAATGATCCCAGACTGGGAAATTATTTTGTAATAGCAGTAGTGGGTCCACAAATAAAACACTTCGTACATAACATAAATAGAATCCAATATATACATAGTGAATATATACAGTGCACAGTGTGCTATAAACAATAAACTATAATAATATATACAACAAAACAGTAGAGAGACCATGCAATGAATAAACTAATTATCAGGCAAACATCTAAGTTTGTTTATCAGATTTCTTATAATCATAACTTTTTCCAGATCTCTCTCTCTCTCAAATGGGAAGAGTCCATCTTTTCCTTCATTTGTCTTTCTCGCACTAACTTCATTCTTCCGGTCCTTTACACCTCTCCTTTATCTTTGTTGGTTCCATCTCTCCTGCTCTGTCTGTTCTGTACCCCTCATCTTCTACTCCACTCTAATCCATCTCTCTCTCTGACTGACACACACAGAGCAATATTTTTTACTGTCAAATGTCTACAACTCCAGAATGAATATCATGTGTAATAATAGGATCTGACACTTGTGACAAAACTGCTAAAAAATCTGTTGAAAATTCATTAAGTTGTGATAATTTAATTGGAGATTGACAGACACTGCAACTAGCCCTTTTTAGAAGAAGTGGTCATCATTAGGCTGTTAATTAAGTGGATGGCTCTCGTTTGCATCTCATGTGGATTTCCAACAGTCCCAGACTATTCAAAGTATTTCCAAAACTGTCCAAGGGCAATTTACTTGGTCATGATATAACAGGAAATGAAGTCTGAACAGACAAGGTGGTTCAAAGTGAAGGTTAGATGGTTAGAAATCTATATCAATATCTCCCTGCAACGACAGGAATTTACAGTAAACCTACTTCAACTTATTTCACATGTTCAGCTGCACTGGGCCCACACAGAGGACGTGGAAATTGCATCATTAGGTGAAAAACAATATGAAAGGATCTATCTCTCTATAAAAGCAAGGAATCTCTGTCTGTCTGTCTGTCTGTCTGTGCCTCAAATATCTCTGCGGATCAGGATCAGAATGACCTGAGAGTTTCAACATGGCTGCCGTTTGGTTCAGTGGTGTGCGACTTCGCATTTGTTTGGACTGCAATGATACCGTGAATAAATTATTTCATAAATGCTTTACACATTCTGGAGCATAGTCTATCGGAGCCCCCACAGTGACATGTGCATTAGAGCCAATCACTGCAGAGCTCAAGCCACGACACACATTAAGAAACAAGCGGATTTATACCTGCAGCAGCGCGAGCTGCACCGGGAGTTAGCCGGCGTTTCGGTCCCGTTCTGTTCTGTGCATCTAAACTGACTGTTGTGGATTAATGTGACTAAACAAGACCGGGCCGGTCTGTTCGGGTCTGAGGAGATGCGGAGACGCGCGAACAACAAAGTGGAATCAGAATCTGTGGATGTTCGTGTGTAGCTAGCGGCTATGTTCGTGAACATTGCCGCCACGTTTGCTTTGTGTGTGGTGCAGAAGAAACGGTAAAAATGGGCTTTTGTCACGAAAGTGTTCAAGCAGCAAGTTTGGTTGTAGAGCAACAGGAAGTTGTGGGAGGGACGTCGACGGATGATTGACAGGCAACGATGGCCGGTGTACAGATAGCGATATTGACATTTAGCGTGCTTGGAGTGTATAGTAGTGTGTTATGTAGTGTTTGGTGTCGTGTGTTTAGTGTGTAGTGGAGTCGGTTTTTTGTTCAATGAGTCAAAACAGGAGAAGCTGAATGTGCAGCAGGCAGTGCAGCTCTTCATTCAGCTGGAAGGAGCTCAGGCAGACCTGAGCATTGCCTGCATTTAAATGTAAATAGTTACACAGAACTTTGTACATTTTTATAATGTATGCACATATTCAGCAAACAACAATTTATATTTGCATTATAAAGTAATAAAAAATGGTTTGTTAAACATATTTGTGGTTTTCACAGTAAAAAATAACTTTTTCTACTCAGATTTTATGTTTTTTTGTGATTTTAGGTCTATTGTGTTAATACAATATGTCAAAATGAAAAAATAACTGTACAGTCACACATGTGAGTGTGGGTTAGGGTTATAATAATAATAATCACACCAAGTAAATAGTTTTTAAGGTGAAATATAATGGCAAAATCAAAAATAGTCAAAAACGACCAATTATTCCCTGGAATATCGGATTTCACAACAAACCTAAATATCCCTGACGTTCCACCTTCAAACAGCCTCATTTGGCCATCAGTGAAAATGCTTCTTAACCTCCCACTTTTCTATAGGAACACATATTTCCTACGGGCACTGCACTAGTCATGTTAAATCAAGTTTATTTAACACGTAATTTTCTTTTCATGTACATATTAGGAATAGAGGAATATATCAAGAGAAAATATAGCACATAACGAGTTATTATATAAATCACACAAAAGACAAAGACAATATGATGTGTTTTACCTATTTCGGCCATAAGCGGTCATATTGACCACACATCATTTCTCACGGTTTGCTTCTTTCATTGTCTCTACCTGTGTTAGTGGTCTCCAGCTGCGCTTCTTTGTGAATTCACTTGTTAGTTAATTATTATCTAGTTGTATTATATAGCCTGGTTGGCACCATGGGCAAACAACAACCCTCCGTGAAACAGCGAGCGGGGCTGTTCAGCACGAATGCGACTCTGTCCTCTGACTGTGTATCAGGGAAAGCCGAGAAGAATGAAGCTCAAGCGGGGCTGTGAACAGTGACATAGAATTTGCCTTCAAAATAAGAGCTTTACATTGCACCCTATCGGAGTTTAGAACTGGGTTCTTAGCGGGGGGCTTTTAATTTGAAAGTAGCGACCGTTAATAGCTTGCGCTACAAAAACAAGCTAACACAACTAAACCGCCGTTGAGATCCAGGAGACAATAGCATCTCCTGGATCTCAGCGGCTGTCCAGTTGCTCATCTTAATGTTCGCGGATGAGGTGATGGACTGAATGCCGGCTGTGGGTCGCACAACAGTGCAGGTCATTGGCACCTCCGCCCATCTCACCCACGGGCTGGCACAATTCCGCCTCGGATTTAGATAGCAGTCGAGGCGGAAAATCGGCGGACCAAAACAGACCCCCAATTTGCCGGCCTCTGTCTAAAACCGCGGACCGAGCCGCCAAAAGGACGGGCAAATTGGCGGCTTGGTGCTCTGTCTAAAAACGGCTTATGTCTGTGTGGTACACACACCTCTCACCC
>CAEMYA010000578.1:0-10993 GCA_903131615.1 Diplodus sargus | reverse complement strand
TGGAGCCAGGTTTGACCCACGATGGCAGAAGATATGCAATATGATATTTCAGATATCGAAGAGAGTGATTTCGAGAGCGTGATGCTCGAGTCAGATGTTCGCGGCTACCTGTACGAGCCACAATACAGCGACGAGCAGCTGAGGGAGATGGAGGCGGCAGGTCTTATTTGTACTAGTGCTCGCAGCTAGAACGAGTCCTATATCACACACAGATAACTGACTAACGATGGCTGACACGGTCAGATTCAGCAGATAAAAGCCAAAATAAATAAAAGCCCTTGATAATATGTTAATCCTGCTTGTTAGTTACCAAACATCTTTAATATTAAAGTTGCTAGTGATTAATTACCGGACTCTTACGTTACTTCACAGCTGGCGAAGTCGCGCTAGCTAACTAGCTAGCAGGCAATGCTTGAAAATTGGCTCTAACAGCCAAGATAAAATATAGATAATTATGCTGTGCACGTACAAATGAAGACCAGTATAAGCATCACAAAGGGCCTCTGATACAATATAGACAGTTGACAATTCAGAAGAGGTTGATATTTCAGCAACTTACCTCTGGAACTATTCGATGCACGGCAATGTAAGTGAATGAGGTCCAGCGCCCAAATGACACTGTTTGGAACTAATCCGAGCTCCATAACCCGGAAGTAGGCGGTACAAAGCGCCGCCATTTTTTACAACGGAGGTCTATGGGAGTGTCGCCACTCTGTTAACTCTATCACTCTGGTAAATAGCACAATATTGCGCGATTACAATGAGCACCGCTTACATTGTGCTTTCAATAAATGCTACTACATTGTTCAAAAATGATCAATTGTGTCTCAAATTATTCTGGGGGGGGGGGGACATGTCCCCCCTGTCCCCCCCGGGATTTCCGCCTATGGTTGCATGTGAATGTCTCCACAGTCAGGTTAGTAATAATACATCATAATATGTTGCTGACACACATTCAGACAGATAATCAGTCCAGTGTTAGAATCATCAACCACCTTCCAGACCTTTGTCTCTCTTCATACTGCTGCACTAGAAGCTGCTTCAAGAAGTGATGCCAAAGGGTTTACTGCACTGCAAAGTGACGGCCACTGACCAGGCTGCTGTGATGAGAACAGGCTGATGTGATGAGAACAGGCTGCTGTGATGAGAACAGGCTGCTGTGATGAGAACAGGCTGCAACTCCACACAGTGAATTCAGTTTTAATGTTGAAATGAACAAAACTGAACTTTACATTTACTTTTCTAGTTTTTACACAAAACATCTGATGGTTAATAAAATATGATGCTTTAAAGATTAAACCATCAACAGGAAGTGAAATGGAATCAGCTCCACTAACTGCAACATTAATAATTCAAAATTAAAATATCTTCGGGTTTAAAGGGTCAGAGGACATTTTACTACACAAGTTCTGCTGATCATTTAAATATACTTTGATAATAACACATATTGTACCTGTAACAGAGCATTTTCACAGTACTTGAATAAAAGATGTAGAATACTACCTCTGTTATTATTATTTGACACAAATCGTGTCATCAAACTCGGTAACAGTTACACAACAAAAAGAATCTGGATCTGACTGAATTCTGCTTTATTGTTCATTAGGAAGGAAAACTTCAGGGTGGTCCTGGCCCTGGTCCAAAGGTGAGTGTCATGTTCCTACCAGGTTCTTTCATTGTTCCTGAATAAATGTTCACAGTTAGTTTACCTCTGTGTGACGGTGTAAATATTTTTGGAGATGTGTTTATTTATATTAGTCTAACTGCTTTTTTACTCATTAAATATTACAGTTTTAATTGGTGTTCTCTGTTTGTGATCTCCACTTTGCTGCTGTCATAATGCAAATGTCTCTGTTGTGGAACTAATGAAGGATTTTATCTTTCAGTGAAGATCTCTACACCTTCATCACAACCTTCGAGGAATCCACCTGTATACACAGTGAAGGTCCTCTCAGTCACTACTGGTCTGACCTTTGGTGCTGATTATGAAATACTGGAAAAAGTGAAGAATATGAGATCGTCAACTACACAGGTGGTGAAGATCACAGACAGTCAGGAGTGTGACATCATCATCGTCTTCTGTCCAATCACGTCTCGTGTTGGATCAGATGTGGAGGCAGCCATGAGAAAGATTCCAGGTAATGAAAGATTTGTTTCTAACTCTCTCTTATTGTTATCAGACTAATCTGTACAGGGATTATGTTCAGATTATATTCTGATTATAGTCTCCAACTCTCAGAACCAGAGTTCATGTTCTGTCTGAGCCTGTAGTTCTGGTTCTGCAGCTGTACGTACAGTCGGTCAACATGTGCACAGTTAGCTCAGATACTTTTCTCTTCTACTTCTACATTAACAAACACTTCAGTGACAGCAGTGAAGAACACTGCAGCAGATTAAAACATGAGTCCTCAAGTCACTTCACAGCAGCTTTGTGTTCAGCTCCACTACAAACTATCACGCTTTAATATCTTTAACATACAGTTTGTTTTTTAAGAAGTGGTGACAAGGGTTTGAGGGACACATTCAGTCACTTAAGGTACAATTGTAGACAGATTACTGAGCAAACAGTCACAAACGACGCAGTTTTGTTGGTGACGTGTTCATTTAAAACATATGTTTTTGTGTCTCTTGAATGTTCAGACAGATGTATTAACTTGTTCCTGTGTCATTTAATCCTGTAATGTTTATGTTTTAGAAAAAGTTTCTCTGCACGTTCTTCTTCACAGGAAGTCGATCTCTGAACTTTGTCTCATATTTTGTCTTTTCAGGTGATAAACGTGTCATTTTAGTGCTGATGCATCACACCAGACGTGTCAACTTTTCCACTGATATCAAAAAGTGGAGTGAAACCTTTCAGAACGTTGTGTTGGATGTTCATGTTCTCTTCCATGAGACTCAGCCGGGATTACTGAAGAGTTCAAGAAATGATGAGGCAGTTCATCAAATACAAAAAGTGTTAAAAGCTCACAGTAGAAGTTGGTTTTGATGACTAGTTCTGGTTTTGTGTGGAGCAACAAACCACAAAAAAGCTGTTATTAATTATTAAAGCCAGATAAATGTCTGTGACGTCTGTGATGGAGCACCAGCTCCCTCACTAGTTGCTAACCATTTATTCAGAAAGGTGGAAAGACACTCAGTTTTCTATTTTCTTTATTTAAATCATGTTTCCACTAACATCGCTCTATAAAAGCAAGGAATCTCTGTCTGTCTGTCTGTGTGTGTGTGTGTTTCTGTGCCTCAAATATCTCTGCGGATCAGGATCAGACTGACCTGAGAGTTTCAACATGGCTGCTGCTTGGTTCAAGGGTGTGCCATGCGGATTTGTTTGGACTACAATGATACCGATAATGAATTATTTCATAAATGCTTTACATATTCCAAGCATTGACCACCGGAGCCACCACAGTCACGCTGCTAGCCGCTAGCTAACCTACATGGCTCACCCCCTGAGTCAACGGACCAGACCCACCGGCACGTCCAAAACCGGACTTGGGGTAAATAATGTCCGCCACACTTTTTCGTGAACATTGCCGCCACGTTTGCTTTGTGTGTGGTGCAGAAGAAACGGTAAAAACGGGCTTTTGTCACAAAAATGTTCAAGCAGCAAGTTTGGTTGTAGAGCAACAGGAAGTTGTGGGAGGGACGTCGGCGGATGATTGACAGGCAACGACGGCCGGTGTACTGACAGCGATATTGAGAGTTGAGAGATTTGTGACATTTAGCGTGCTTGGAGTGTATAGTAGTGTGTTATGTAGTGTTTGGTGTCGTGTGTTTAGTGTGTAGTGGAGTCGGTTTTTTGTTTAATGAGTCAAAACAGGAGAAGCTGAATGTGCAGCAGGCAGTGCAGCTCTTCATTCAGCTGGAAGGAGCTCAGGCAGACCTGAGCATTGCCTGCATTTAAATGTAAATAGTTACACAGAACTTTGTACATTTTTAAAATGTATGCACATATTCAGCAAACACCAATTTATATTTGCATTATAAGTTATAAGAATGGTTTGTTAAACATTTGTGGTTTTCACAGTAAAAAAAAATCTAACTTTTTCTACTCAGATTTTATGTTTTTTTTGTGATTTTAGGTCTATTGTGTTAATACAATATGTCGAAATGAAAAATAACTGTACAGTCACACATGTGAGGTTGTGCTGAAAATAATGACACCAAGTAAATAGTTTTAAGGTGAAATATAATGGCAAAATCAAAAATAGTCACAAACGAACAATTATACCCTGGAATATCAGATTTCACAGCAAACCTAAATATCCCTGACGTTCCACCTTCAAACAGCCTCATTTGGCCATCAGTGAAAATGCTTCTTAACCTCCCACTTTTCTATAGGAACACATATTTTATTACAGGCACTGCACTAGTTTGTTAAATATAAAGAATTGTACTTTAAGTTGATCTTAAACACAATCTTGTGCTGGTGTGGAAAGAGGAAGCGCGTCTCAGCAGTAGCCTTTTTATGTGGAGTATGAGAAGGCGAGTTCTCAGTTGCGATTGGATAATGGATGTGCAATGTCATGATGGGTCATTAAGATAAATACTGAATAAAAGTACAAATCATTTGTTTGTCGTGAATGTGCAGTAGGTATTTTAGTCTAAGGATGAATGAATTTACAACTTGTTAGAGTGAGCAAGTGAAAGAAAACCATGTTTATGCAATGTTAACCTTTTCAATTCTCCATTATAGAGATCTGCCCTGATAGGCCAGTTGAACGGGAAAGGCGCTATATATGTGAGTGGAATGGGAGAGGGTGGGGAGTTTATATTTTTTTCTTGGGAAGAGAGCGAGCTGAGCAGTCTGAAGCTCAGTAAGAAATGTTCGTTTATTTGTTTTTGAGACTAAAATAAAAGTCTTACTATTTTTTTTACCTACTCTGTTTGGTTCCTTTCACACATTAATAATATATAATCTCTCTATAAAAGCAAGGAACTTCTGTCTGTCTGTGTGTATGTGTGTGTGTGTGTGTGTGTGTGAAATATCTCTGCGGATCAGGATCAGACTGACCTGAGAGTTTCAACATGGCTGCTGCTTGGTTTAAGGGTGTGCCATGCGGATTTGTTTGGATTACAATGATACCGTTAATGAATTATTTCATAAATGCTTTATACACTCTGGAGCATAGTCTATCGGAGCCCCCACAGTGACATGCGCATTAGTAAAATGTAAATAGTTAAACAGAACTTTGTACATTTTTAAAATGTATGCACATATTCAGCAAACAACAATTTATATTTGCATTATAAGTACTAAAAAATGGTTTGTTAAACATATTTGTGGTTTTCACAGTAAAAAATAACTGACAAAAAATTTTTCTACTCAGATTTTATGTTTTTTTTGTGATTTTAGGTCCATTGTGTTAATACAATATGTCAAAATGAAAAAATAACTGTACAGTCACACATGTGACGCTGTGCTGAAAATAATCACACCAAGTAAATAGTTTTTAAGGTGAAATATAATGGCAAAATCAAAAATAGTCAAAAACGAACAATTATACCCTGGAATATCAGATTTCATAACAAACCTAAATATCCCCGACGTTCCACCTTCAAACAGCCTCATTTGGCCATCAGTGAAAATGCTTCTTAACCTCCCACTTTTCTATAGGAACACATATTCCCAACGGGCACTGCACTAGTAATAATAATAATAATAATGTGCTTTTATTGTGACGCTGCCTTTGAAATTTCAGATCCATAAAAGTCGTCCTGCAGTTTGTCTTTAACTCTTCGTCTGCAGACGCTTTAATTAACTGTGTGTTTGTCACATAAACACACATATAGAGATTATATTCCACATCATTAACATATATATTGTACTTATTTATCACACATGTTCCTTTATACTTCTACTACTTTATCATGTCATCTGTACTTTGTTTAATCTGTAATCTTTGTGTTTTCTTCATTCAAAGAGCTGTTTCTGTTCTGTGACCTCTCAGTCTGTGAGGATCAATAAAGTCTGATCTGATCCAACAGTGAAGCCTGATTTATGCTTCTGCGTCGCGGTGACGGCGTAGCTACGTCGTTTTATCAGTATTTCCAACTTCCAATTATTGGAAAAACACTAATATTGAAACAAAAACTAATATTCCATAGAGGCACGCCATTTAGTTTGATACAAATCAGCATCATAGTTGTAGTACTTCCGGTTTCTGAAGTAGGGTTGTAGATAGGGTCGTATAATTACATATCTACTGAATATATGAAATAGCTAGTACAGCCGAACTAGTAATTACACTGCATTTAGATGATACGTGTTAACAAAAAGTGTATATGTTGTTTTATTTTAGATATTTAAGCCAAAACAGTAGTCGAACGCGGGCGGGAGATCCGGGCAAACGGCCGAGTGACCGCTGTCGGCTGTCGTCTCGTGTGCAGACACCCCTGGGCGTGGAGCCTTCTACATGCGTGCATGTGTGTGTGTGTGTGTGTGTGTGTGTGTGTGCGTGTGTGTGAAGGGGGCAACTTCATGAACACACACAGAATCTTGATTAGTTTGAAATAAATTACGGATAACAGTTGACACACTATTTTATACAGTCTATGGTAACGTTAAAGCATAGCGGAGTCGTGGAACGCGTTCGTCTCCATAGCAACGGTGGCTGAGGCTCATGGGTAATTTAGCCTTCCCTGTCCGAGGAAGTGAAAGAGAAGTGAAAATGCCATTCATATTCTGCATATAGATTTTGATTATTGGCCATAATGTCGTAACCATCCAAAGTAGACTGACCAGCTAGTTACTGCTAACACTGAACTCTACGATCGTTTACCACAGAGCGACCAGGATTTCACTTTCTGAGCTACTGCATTTATTTAGTTATGAGGAGAAGAGTTTATCAAGGGTTCACCCGAACATGAAATTTGCAGGTTCGGTAAACATTTACCTGGTAACAGCGTCCCTCTTTAGACGCTGCGGTGATCACTTGCTCTGAGTGTCACATATTGCCGCGGAGGGGATTGCATTGGAATCAGGTGAGATCTCCCTGCGTCGTAATAAGGCGCTGAGGGCACCTTGGGCGTCAGTGCACAATAGGGGTGGGCGGATCAATCCAAATATCCAAATAGATAGTATCGATACCAAGGTGAGTATTGGTATCGGATCGATACTAGCGCGATGAGATCAATATTTTTGTTGTAGTTTCTCTTCTATAAGTTCAGCAAATCACTTGTATTTCTTCACAGAGTTTGTGTGATTGCAGCATCTCTCTCAGTCCTTATGCGCAGTGCTCCTCTCCCAGGGGCAGTTTTAGGGGTGGGGCCCAACAGGGGCCACTACCCCCATAACTCTGAATCCGGACCCCGACAGGGAGTCTGCATCAATAATACAATGACAGATTTCTTGCAATGATTTTGTACTGAAGGGAAAGGCGGAAATAAAGTGTCTCAGCAGTTCACTACCCAATCAAAAGTGTTGAAATTGTAAACACTGTTTTGTCTGAATGAGGGATTTGTCTTTTTTTTCCGGTTGTATATGCGCCCTAACAAAAAAGCCTGCCCCAACCTGGTCCCCCTATTAAAACTGGTCTAGAACCGCCACTGTCCTCTCCACCTCTTTCACTCCGCTCACTCAGGTTCACTCTAATGTATGAATATGGCAGAATATAATAACCCTTTTGTGTATCTGTTGAAGGAACATTAATATTTCTATTCAGGCTACATGCCGATAGGTTATAGATTTAATTATGTTAAATATTATTTTCTTATTTGGCTAAAATCTTTGTCCTGTGTTTTATTATTATCATAATCATGATCAGCTAATTAAAGACAAAAGTACAAAAATTATTCAATGATCAGGAATTTAAAAATCAGGAAGTAAAAAGTATCGGTATCAGTATTGGTATCGGCAATACTGGCCCTGTGATTACTTGGTATCCGATCGATACCAGAATTTGTAGTATCGCCCACCCCTAGTGCACAACGCGAAAGGGCCCTGACCAAGCGTCAGTTTATGACACGTCGGGAGTGAGACTGTTGTCTGATCTTGAATGATCAGAGTGTCAGCGCTCTCTGGTGGACAAACTGTGACAGACACTCTGTTTCTGAATGAGCTCCAACACATTTATGATGATGTAATAAATGGTTTGGTGACATATATGATGTGCAGGTTCAGTAGAAGTCTTAGTGTTGTGATGTTGCTGCCATGTTTGACGTGCACATTGTGGAAGACTGTGAGAGAGCAGGTAGAAGATTTATAGGAGATTTAAAGACCTTTTATTCCTTTCAGGTTATTTCCTCTGCTTCAGTGTTTTATTTCGCTTCTTGTGCCTCTAAAAGAGTCTAAAAGGTAAAAATGTTAAAGTCTTCCCAACATCAGATGGTATCAGCTAGCATCACATTTAAGATTTGTAGCAGAATGGGTCAAGGAGGATCCTACTTCTGATTTGCTGAGTTAAGAAAAGTCACAGACCTCAGGCTCGCTGTCAGGCCTTTTGGCCTTCAATGACTTAAAGTCAGCCAGGAATCATTGTAAAAACAACCCTATAATCTCTAACACATTAGAAGCATGGTTTATTACACAAAAGCTTGAAGGGAGGTCAGGACTAACATCTCCACTGGTTCCAATTCAGGGCAATCCTAACTTCTTACCAGGCATGGTGGATGGTGGGTATAGCACTTGGACATCTCAAGGGATAAAGAGGATGCGTGATCTATTTCAAGGTGTATCCATGCTATCTTCAAGAAAAGTATAATCTCCACAGGCATGACTTTTTAAAATACCTGCAGGTTTGGGACTTCATAAACAGGGGAACTACTCTCAATATTGATGCCACTACATCTGCAGTTGAACAATTACTCCTCCTTGGCCCAGCTAAGAAATCTATTACTCGCTTTTATAATGTCTTAAGCCAGACTGATGTGATAAATGTACAGGATATTATGCAGACGTGGCAAGGTGAACTTGGTATAGATGCTGATGGGGATAAATGGATTAAGATATGGAATCAAACAAAGAAAATATCTGTGTGTAACCGTTCCAGATTGCTGTAATTTAAGATTGTGCATCGTTTACAAATCTCTCCTAACAAAAGACATAAAATGAACTCTCAACTCTCCCCTGCATGTTTAAAGTGTAAAATCACAGTGGGCATCTATACTCATTGTATCTGGTCTTGTCCTAAAATTCAAGCATACTGGATGGATGTTTTGCAAGATCTGGAAAATATAGTTGGTGTTGTGTTGCACATGGACCCTCTTTCTTTAATCCTGGGTTACCCCAAGATACTATTGTGGACGCTTATTCTACCAGACTGTATAATATCCTAACATATGCAGCAAGGAAGAACATCTTTCTGTCTTGGATAAGTGACAAACCCCCCACTAAATCAAACTGGCATAAGATAATTGGAATATGGAATGCTTTCCCCTTGAGTATTTTATCTGCCTAGTCTTTTTTTTCTTACAGGGGAAGGCGGTAAGATGGGCTGTATCCTATTCATTGTACTGGTCAGGTGCATGTGAGATGTAAATGTGTATTGACTATCTATAGACCAATGTTGTACTGAGCGTTGTTGTCTTATCCTTGTGGTTATGTTAATATATAAAAAGCTCAATAAACACATTTGAGAAAAAAGTCTGCACCAACAGAAGCTCCTTTTTCCCACAGAAATCACTGCTCCTAAGACGCCTCAACAGTCTTGTCTACCTAAATATTTGTAATTATTACAGTTTTTCTCAGTCGGTGGTTGGTGCAGAATCAGTTGGTGCTTTTCTCAGATCAGAATGAAAATTCTCATAACTATTAGTTCAACCTCCACAACATTTAGTCATTTGTGCACATCATAGTAGCAATTTCTCCTTCCTCTGAACAAATTGCAAATGCTTTTGGACATGTATCAGTTGCTTTCATACAATTCTCTGCTGTTTTATAACATTATCATTTGCTTATGTCATGTCAGTCAAAATGAACTATACTTATGGATGCTGAATAGTCACTCCCAATAAAACTAATAGTCTTCATTTCATTGCTTGAGTCATTACATACAAAATTGTTGAACTAGTTATCAAATTCTGTCAAGCAAATTTTATACCTTTCTTTATCATTTTTTCCTGGAAATGTCCCCTAAATTGAACAATTGCTCTCAGGTGAACTTAAGAGGAGGTGTGTGAAGTATTAGTTGTAACCAATGACAAGCCACTTGTTCACAGTCACTCAGGGATGAATCCCATGAACCCTCACTTGGCGAGCATATATGAACCGAGCAGGACATAGTGTGTACCATTTCTATAATTCTGTGACTCAGAAATGGAAGGTCAGCATCGTGGAAGAGGCTTGAGGATGCGGGGAGGAAGGGGAAGGGGACAAAACAGGGGAAGAGGGAGAAGAGGCCAAATACATCTAGGCAGATTCCTAATGAAATTAGGGCTACAGCTGTGGACCATGTTGTCAATCACGGCCTCACAATGGCTGAGGCTGGTTGGATGTTGGAAGAACCACTGTGAATTCAATCATTCAAACATTTCGTAGGCAGAATAAGTATGTATAGTATTGGACAGTAATCCAACATCTCATAATATCTCATGTTTACTGTACATTACTGTAATTTTACTCTGCACCACATAGGATTGAAAGACAGCCTCGCAGAGGTGGAAGAGGGCCCCTTTTTTCCCCGCAGCAAGAGGAAGCCATTTGTTCAATGGTGGCTGCAAACAATGCAATAAGGCTGAAAGAAATTCAAAGCGCTGTCATAGAGGATAATAATGGATTTTCGCAATATTGAATCTGTGTCAATTGCAACAATTGACAGAGTGCTCAAGAGAAATGAAATGTGCATGAAACAATTGTTCAAAGTGCCATTTGACCAGAACAGTGAAAGAGTGAAGGAGATCCGTCACCAGTATGTACACGTAAAACATGTCTATTACAGTTTTTCTCAGTCGCTTTGGTGCTTTTCTCAAATCAGAATGAAAATTCTCATAACAATTAGTTCAACCTTCACAACATTTAGTCATTTGTGCACATCATAGTAGCAATTTCTCCTTCCTC
>CAEMYA010000577.1:341287-353525 GCA_903131615.1 Diplodus sargus | reverse complement strand
ACAGAGAGTATACACAGAGTATACACAGAGTATGCACAGAGTATACACAGAGTATGCACAGAGTATACACAGAGTATGCACAGAGTATACAGAGAGTATACACAGAGTATGCACAGAGTATACACAGAGTATACACAGAGTATACACAGAGTATGCACAGAGTATACAGAGAGTATACAGAGAGTATACAGAGTATACACAGAGTATACACAGAGTATGCACAGAGTATACAGAGTATGCACAGAGTATACAGAGAGTATACACAGAGTACACACGGAGTAAACAGAGTATACACAGAGTACACACAGAGTAAACAGAGTATACACAGAGTATACAGAGTATACACAGAGTACACACAGAGTACACAGAGTACACACAGAGTAAACAGAGTATACACAGAGTATACAGAGTCTACACAGAGTACACACAGAGTAAACAGAGTATACACAGAGTATACAGAGTATACACAGAGTACACACAGAGTACACAGAGTATACACAGAGTATACAGAGTATACACAGAGTATACAGAGTACACAGAGTATACAGAGTATACAGAGTATACACAGAGTACACACAGAGTACTTGACAGTGAAACTGACCGTGTTGAAGATCTGTAAACCGTCATGGCCGCCAGAGACAAAGATGCGTCCGTCAAACACGGTCACACCGGCGGCACTGCGACTTGCACTCATCTCTGTCACCACCGTCCACCTGCAGCAGGAGGTACAGTAACCATTTCACACACACACACACACACACACACACACACACACACACACAGAGTTGTAAACAGATAAATGTATTTAATGTCGATTGATGGTAATTATGATTACTGTGACAGACAACAAACACCTGTTTGCATCATCGCACAGGCAACAGGTGAACAGCAAACAGCTGGACGAAGCTAACAGCTGGATGAAGCTAACAGCTGGATGAAGCTAACAGCTAGCCTCTGGCTAAGCGGGGCCTCTGCAACAGGTGGGACTCACCTGTCGGTCTCTGGAGAATAACACTCTACTGAGTTCAGAGATGATTTTCCGTCGTAGCCGCCGCACACATAGATGTGTCCGTCAATCACAACTGTTCCCATGGCGCTGAGGACAACAACACATGTTTATACTGCTCCACTGTCCCAGGGTCAGTGTATTGGACAGCGTATCAATCAGTGAATTGATCACAGTATTGATCATTCTATTAACCTGCGCTGGCTGTTCATGCTTGACACACGTGTCCAGCTGTCTGTCTCTGGGTTGTAAACCTCTACGGTGCTGAGCCGCGATTGGCCGTCATATCCACCAATGGCATATAGTAGTCCGTTAATTACAGCCACGCCCACTCTGCTACGAGCCGTCCTCATTGGCTGACAGCGCTCCCAGAAGTTCCCCATTGGATCAAACACTTCCACCACGTTTAAGGAGTCACCTTAAAAAAAATGAAATATCAAGCAGCGACATGACATCATCAAACCTGCACAAAAGTCAGCACAGTTTTTAAACAATAAGAGTCTCTCTATCACCGCAAATGTATTTGAACTGACAGACAGTTACGCAGCGTACCTGAGCTGTTGAGTCCTCCCACAGCATAGATGAGTCCTGTAATGGACGTGCAGCACCTCTGTCTCGTCTTAAAAGACGGCAGGTGAGGACGACGTTCTGGCATCAGGTGGAAATCTTTGGCTTCATCCACCAGATCCCTGACGGGAAACACAGAGTCAGAGTCAGAGTCCGAGTCCGAGTCAGAGACAGAGTCAGAGTCAGAGTCAGAGTCCAAGACAGAGTCAGAGACAGAGTCAGAGACAGAGTCAGAGACAGAGTCTGAGACAGAGTCAGAGTCAGAGTCCAAGACAGAGTCCGAGACAGAGTCAGAGACAGAGTCAGAGACAGAGTCTGAGACAGAGTCTGAGACAGAGTCCGAGACAGAGTCTGAGCCCATTCGTTCATTTTTTTACCTGCACTTATGGCAGCAGCGAACCAGCTCGTCCTGCTGAACCCGGTCTGACAGAAACTGAGGTCGACACAGAGGAAGTCGGATCTTTGACAGCAACTCAGGCAGCAGAGGCTCCCTCTGGTCCCGGTCATGATGAACCCAGGCCAGGACCGCCTCAAAGACCTGCACAGGTACAACACATTCAACAACCTGTAACACCAACGCGTTGAGCAGGTTGGTCTGTCAGTGGTCTCAGATCAGGGGTCTCACCTGTTCCTCCGCTTTAATGTTGAGTTCGTCACAGCCGACCAGCTCCAGCACCTCTTCTGTCCTCAGACCCAGAAACTCTTCGGACACAGAAACCTCCACAAAGTGCTGATGGAGGAAGCTGTTGGCCGAGTCGTACAGAGTCGTGCACATCATGGTCTCTGCAAACTGACGCACACCCAGACAGTTCTTCGGATGTAACCTGAACACCAGCAGACACAAAGGTCACTAATTCAGAGATTTCAATATTGGGTTTTATTGATCAGAGGGTGAAGATGTATCTAAGAATTCAAACTGAATTATTTGTTTTGATTCAATCAAGCTGAACTTTGTGGATGATAATTTGTTTGTTCATTGTCT
The DNA here is from genome assembly GCA_903131615.1 of Diplodus sargus. Taxonomy (NCBI): domain Eukaryota; kingdom Metazoa; phylum Chordata; class Actinopteri; order Spariformes; family Sparidae; genus Diplodus; species Diplodus sargus. The sequence continues at coordinate 350,970 of CAEMYA010000577.1, read as the reverse complement.
CCATCTACATTATCAATAAAGTTCAGCGAAAATCATGTGATGTAGTCAGAAGTGCCAGAACAGATACTGAGCAGACATTTACATCATCATGGGCAGTTTTCAACAACAACTCAGTGACTCCACCTGGGAATGAAGATCATGTGATCTGACTGAAAGCTCCGGGACTTGTGCTGAGATTGCTTTGTCATAGTTGTAGAGTGATGTCATCAGGTGTTCTTTTACCTGAAATACTTGCTACTATGTACGTGTGCCTTTGAAATGATCTGTTATAAACAGAGCCTGGTTCTAGCTACGACCTCAGGTCCACTCTCCATGTGTGAGTTCTCACTGACCTCTCCTGCAGGAACGAGCAGCAGGCATCTTTCACGTTCTGCAGCTGCAGGAAGCTCGAGCCAATCAGGAGAGACTGAACATTCTGCTGGTCGATGGCAACATGGCCGCTGTACGCAAAGTTTATCAGAGCCTCCAGAGCACTGCAGGGAGACAGGGACTGGAGTCAGACTGGAGTCAGACTGGTTAAACTGGCAGGTGGGTACCTGTCCTGGTCTCTGGTTACCTGGGGTCCATGCCCTGCATCAGGATCTCATCCTGTTTGCACTCCACCATGTCGTTGGTAAACATGGCATGAAAATACGGGATGGAGGCCGCCAGAATGATCCGGTGAGCGCTGAACTTGTGATCTCCAACCTGCGGAGTGGACAAGGACCTGTTAACCTGAACATGGTCTCTACAGACGGGACTCACCTGTCCGGTGCAGGCGTCATCAGCTGCTGATTCAGCTGGTGTAACGGCTCACTCAGAGGTTTAGCGCGCTGCAGTTGCTCGACATGATGTCACTGATCACAGGTGCATTAATGAGGCCGGACAGGTAATGCATCACTTATCCAGACGTGACGGTACAGAATAATAATCACAGCAGCTGCTGCGCTGTTGGACATCACAGGTCCTTTAACTTCAGGCCTTCTGCCTCTGGACAATCACACACATCCCGGATCAATAAGAGAAATCAGTCCACACTTCTGTGTCCTGACACCACGATCACTTCCTGTGAGGATGTTTCAATTGATTAAAATGATTAATCACCTCCACATTTACATCCATCTTTGATCACTAGAGAACGAATACTTGAGCAGCATTGACTGTTCAGAACCATCTGTAGAACATCAGACGCCCGGTGACTTCGTGTCACATTAGTGTAGTGAGAAATATCAACATATTGATAATATTGATCCTGAATGTTTGAAACAGACAATCATTGACCCGGCTGGTTATCAGTTTTATGAATGCAGATAAAACACATTTATTTAAAAATGCAATCCTTCTTCAGTCTGTCGTCACCACTCTGCGCTCTCATCAAGGTCCCGCCCACAACATCACCTGAGGGTCATGACCACACACACACCACCGGAAACACCTGCAGCCGTCACCTCAGTGATCACCATAACAACGCCACAGCCAACCAACCTGCTGCGCTTCTCTCAGGTGTTTCCGGTGTTCGGCAGGTCAAAGGTTATCAGTGTTAGCTTTAATGACCCCGTCAATGCTAACAGCCTGTGACGTCACGGGCTCGTCTGAACGGGCTGTTAGCTTCTCCTAATAATCCGCTGTTAGCTTGTGTTGTTAGCATCCACACTGTTAGCGCGGCTGCCTCAGCTAGCTTCTTGAGGACGGGCTGTTAGCAGGCTAGCAGGCTAACTTCAGCCTCGAGCGTCGTCACCTTTACCTTAAGCGTGACATCACAGAGTTTCCCCTGACGTCGGATCTCCTCCATGACGACATAGCCTCGTGCCGGCAGGTCGTGCACTGAGAAATGAACTAAATCCTCGAGCTCTTCACAGAGAACGTCTCCCATCGTCAGCAGGAGCGGCGGAGCGGCGCAGAGTGACCCTCCGAGCCGCCGTACACAGAGAGGAGGCTCGGCCTTCACAATAAAAGACACGGCCCGTCACTTCCGCTTTGGTGTTTGGGTTTCACAATAAGGGTCTGAGGCTGCAAAACCTTTGGCACATTTTGGCCAAAGAACAAAATTATAACCACAAGATCAGAAGCAGAGTCTCCCCTTAAAGTCTGATCCGAACATTAGATATATAATGATTATATCTGTAACGATTTGAAGGACTGAACATAGAGATCAACTTAAAGTGCATGTGAACATATTCTACATCCCTGCTGAAAAAAACAGCATAGACCAGCAAGTGGACCTACTTCACAGCTGGAAGGCTGAAGAGGCTGTTTCCCCACCAGGAGGAAGAGGCTCTCCCTCTGGACTCAGCGGGCCATCAGAGAGGCCTTCGTTTTGGAAGTCACTGTTACTATTTGTGACGTGTTACAGGTTAACGGTTTGGTTCTTCTTGTGGTTCATGCTGTCGTTCTTTACAGCACCAGTGGTGACGATGTGACTGTTACAGGCGTACAGGGGCTTAAAACAAAAAAAAACAAAATTCAGAGTACGAAATCAACTAAAATAATCATGTACAATGTCAGAGGAGCAAGGTTATGACTGAACTGAAGAGGGGGGCGCGACGTAGTTCTCAAGAGACCCATTGAACAGAATCAGAACACGAAAAACTTAAGCGATGGATATTTAACCAATACTCTGCTCCTGCAGTGAGGAGAGATTAAACTGTTTTAAGTTCCAACAAGTTACATTTCAAGTGCACATATGAAAAGAAAGACAGAGACGAGATCTGTGTTAGTCCGGGATGTTCTGGTTCCTGTAGCTGATCAGTTCTGAGGCTCGTCACCATCTGAGGAGGAGACTTTACTGTCAGACTTCACCAGACTCTCGACACTGCAGAACCTTTTTATTCAGGAGAGATTAAATTAACGAAAGAGGAGCTGGAGCTCTGACGTTTGCAGAGATCAGAACCCCACAAAGAGGGACTGAACTGTTTTTCACACCCGCTCAGAGTTGACTGGAGGCTCGAATATTTCCTTACGTTTCAAAAAGATTTATAGAGAGTGACAGACTGCAGGATAGAGACCATGGACCCGTCAGATCATAGCCCAGTTGTTATGGATATCATATTAAGTTCTGAAAAAGGATTTGGAGATTAAAAGAGATCCTGAATCAACAGAGACATCAAATAAGGATGAATATAAAAGAAAACCTTGATGAAAATGATAACGGGGAAATGTCCCCACCGATTCTGTGGGACGCCTGCAGGTTCTGAGGGGAAGATTAAAGGCTACTGCGTTAAAAAACAGAGAATAGAAACATTGGAACAGCTGCAAAAAGAATTAAAAGCCTTAGAGAACATAGATACAAATAAAATGAGTCAGGCAGCACAAATAGAAATGGACAAACAAAAGAATGAATTGAATGAAATCAATTCTCAAACAACATTAAAAAAAGATGATCTTCCTGAAACAAAGATATTATGAAGTGAAACTGATGGTTTGTAGATTAAAAAGCAACAGTTCATAAAATAAAGGACCCTAAAACAAATTCCATTCAACATAATAGAAAAGATATACAGCAATCTTTTGAAACTTGTTATAAAAGCTTAAATACACAAACTACAGCAGATAAAACAAAGACCTGATAACCTTAAAGTGAGCGACGAACAAAACAAAGGTTTAATTAAAGAAATGACTGATGAAGAAATTAAAAAGGCAGCCGGTCCGATGGTTTCCCTTCAGAGTGGGACAGAGAAATGAAAGATTTGCATGAAGGACTGTAACGCCACATTATGTAATAATGTTTTCAATTCATTATGTAATAACGCCACATTTTGTTATAAGTTCTTACATATTGCGTCAGTAATTACAAAATGCAGGTTTTGCACTTTTTTTTAATCAAGAAAATGTAATAATTTGGTGCATCATGTAATAAACCACCAAAATGGATGTCTTGATTAGAAAAAAACATTATACCATCAGAACGACATTGACTTTAAGCTTCCAGCATGAATTAATTTTAAAAACCAGTCGGATGTTTCATTGGTCAAATCTAAATCAAATACAATGAGAACGTGTTTGAAAGCTCATAGAGACAAAAACTGCACTAAATGAGAAACTGGCGCGAACGTTATCGGTGCCCTGAAGTGTTGAAAGACATACACACATGCACTCTGCATTATGTTATGCAAATATTATACGTGTAAGCAGACAAAACACGAAAACAAATATGGAACAGAAAATGTAATCAGTTTTGCCCTTCATCTGTAGTTATAGGATAATAAAACAAACCCTCACAATCCATGTTCCTTGTAAGCTGCTCCCGCCTTCTCCGCGCACCGCAAATCTACGCAGATCAGAAAATAAAATCCAACCTGAACTGTAAATAAAATAAATGCATAACAATTCATTCTGTACCATTTTGCAATGCAACTCAGTGAGTGACAGGTGACAACAAGTGGTAACTACAGTAAAACAACTAACACTGTCCAGCCAATGACATGATGCGGCTCACGCGTATTTACGCAGCCAATCAGTGTCACTTAACGCGTACGTGCCGCTGTTTAGCAGGTTAGCGTATAGCTGATGGTGCGGCGGCAGCGTTAAGCTAGCTAACCTCCTACTATGGCGAAACAAACAGGCAGTGGCACATTTACTCCCCAAGCCAAAGTAAAAAAGAAATGTGGTTCTTTTAAGATGGAATGGCTGTCGGAGTATGTGCGAACAGGAGAACAAGAGGTGAAACTGGATGAGTTTTTTTCTTTTTTCGACTAAGAAAGGGCTGCTCTGCAAAACATGCTGCGAAGCCAAAGTAGCAAGCGAGTGTTCGGAGGGAAAAGCGTGGACTGAATGGAAGTTGGACTACCTTGAGCGTCATATTCAGCAGAAAAGTCATTTGAAAGCTGTTGGAATTGTACGAAGACACAAGATGGGAATGGGGATTGGTACATTATTGAAGGAGAGCGCAAAAGATCGAGAGAAGAGGAACAAGCTGTCACTCAAAAAGAAATCTCACCCTGAGCAAGTTAAAACTCTCAACAATATTCTACTCGCCATCAAAATGCCAAGTATGTGAGTATACCTGAAGGATGGCAAAACAAAAATTATGCCTGTGAATTTGTGAACTCAATCAATGAGATGATGTGCAATGTTAAAAATGCACCCGGGCATACCCGGATAGTAGATGGGAGCACAGACACAACAGTGCACAAAACTCTCGTCCTATGTAATAAATACAGGGAGGAAAATTACGTCAACTATAAAACTGTGTTCGGCGGCAGCATCCAGCTGACAGCATGCACTGCTCACGATACTGTGCAGGCAATCACTCAGTTTTACTCCAAGCATGGACTGGACTTGCAGAGAATGGTGATGCTGACCTCTGATGGCGCCTCAGTAATGCTAGGAAAGCACAACGGAGTACCACACCTATCGGAACAACATGGCGTGGCCCATAGAGAGGACTTGGCCATTGATGATGCCTGGAAAGATGTGCCTTTGATGCAAGACGTGGAAACTCTTCTTAGAACTGTATATTCCACTTTCTCTCGGTCCACTGTGAAGAGAGGCAAAATGGAGGACCGAGCAAAGATTCTCTATGAGGATACGCTGTCACTCAGGCCTCTGAGCGAAGTGCGATGGCTGTCGCGGCACCAAGCTGTGAATGCTGTTCTGAGGAACTACACTGTGCTGGAAGAATACTGCGAGAGAGAATCCAGTGATAACAGAGAATCCAGTGATAACAGAGATCAAGTGATAACAGAGATCAAGTGATAACAGAGAACCAGTGATAACAGAGATCCAGTGATAACAGAGAATCCAGTGATAACAGAGAACCAGTGATAACAGAGAATCCAGTGATAACAGAGATCCAGTGATAATGGCGATCCAGTGATAACAGAGATCCAATGATAACAGAGAATCCAGTGATAACAGAGATCAAGTGATAACAGAGATCCAGTGATAACAGAGATCCAGTGATAACAGATAATCCAGTGATAACAGAGATCCAGTGATAATGGCGATCCAGTGATAACAGAGATCCAGTGATAACAGAGAACCAGTGATAACGGAGATCCAGTGATAACAGAGATCCAGTGATAACAGATAATCCAGTGATAACAGAGAACCAGTGATAACAGAGATCCAGTGATAACAGAGATCCAGTGATAACAGATAATCCAGTGATAACAGAGATCCAATGATAACAGAGAACCAGTGATAACAGAGAATCCAGTGATAACAGAGATCCAGTGATAACGGAGATCCAGTGATAACAGAGAATCCAGTGATAACAGAGATCCAGTGATAACGGAGATCCAGTGATAACAGAGATCCAGTGATAACGGAGATCCAGTGATTATGGAGATCCAGTGATAACAGAGATCCAGTGATAATGGAGATCCAGTGATAACGGAGATCCAGTGATAACAGAGATCCAGTGATAACAGAGATCCAGTGATAATGGAGATCCAGTGATAACAGAGATCCAGTGATAACAGAGATCCAGTGATAACGGAGATCCAGAGCCCTTCTTTTCAAAGACACTACCTGACTGTGATGGAAGGACACCGCTTTGCAAGAGCAAAGATTGAGAAATTGCGCTCCCAGTAGTTTAACGATGAGAAGGATGTTCAGTGCAGTGATCGTGTCAAAGAGGTGATGAGGACCTCATCAGCTAATGCCAGAAATACCGGTGAGATTACTCTTTTGATTGGTGACCTCCGTGATCACTTGGACGCTCATTTTCCAGAGGATGAATCAAAGGAGTGGTCTGTATTTGGCATTCAAGCATTGAGCTCAGACATCAGTTTTGAGTATGGATCAACAGACATTGCTACACTGGCAAAGAAGTATGAGGCCACTCTCCACCACCCACATTCTATGGAGGCCATTAATAGTGAATATGCTGAATTCAAGTACATCGTGAGGCAAAGACTGAAACAAGGGTCAGTCAGCACATTCTCAGATCTGGTGGCTGCAGCATTAGATGTGAGGAGCTGAAGGAGATCTCACAGCTTGTAGACATTTGTGCTCCACTTCAAGCATCCAGTGCAGATTGTGAAAGAGGCTTTAGTTTGATGAATCGTATCAAAACAGCATCCAGAAATCGTCTTGAAGTGGCACATTTGGACCAGCTGAGGCGCATAAATTCAAAGCAAGAAGCAGACGGGGCATCAACCTGGACAAAGTCTACAACCACTGGAGAGGTGAGAAGGACAGACGGGAAAAATAAGGTAACATTTAAGTCCCGATCAGATTTGTGCTTATTCTAGTGTCAATTATTATTCATTTTCATTTGTGGATGTTAATCATCACATGTTGTTACAAGATTATGATTCAAATTAGTTACAGGAATTTATACTGTATCACATGCTTGTGCTACAGCACACACCTCATTGTGCAAAATGTGAATGTTCTAATGTGAACAAAATTTTGATCTTTGAAAGGTTCAACACTCTTTCATCCAGAGCAGGACGTCGCCCTGAAATACAGCACACTACACAGCTCATGAAAAACAAGATTGTTGTCTTTTTCATTCTAAGTGGGCCAAATCCCTTCTATTAAAAGTAATCTAATAGAAATTACTGCTGTAATTTGATTCTTTTAATAAGCCATGTAACTTGTTATGATCTCAGGTGTGATACAGGTGTGGCCACAGTGCACATCTGATGTTGCTCACAGTGGTCCAAGGAATTCTCAGGGAGTTTGTGTGTGTGCTCAGACACATGAAACATTGCTCACAATATATATTAGTGGAAAGAAGTCTAAAGACAAGAGCTGACAACTGTTTCTCTATAATCTAGCAAAGAAAAAAGTAACTCACTCAATACATTTGAAATTGTTTGCTGTAGTAGATTTACAGTTGAGGCCAAAATTATTAGCCCCCCTTATGAAATTAGACAAAACTCTTGATTTCTCCATGAAAATAACCATTAACAACAAGTGTTTATAGTGTATTTGTTTCCAAAATAACAAAGACAAAATGTCCACTAAGTTTGATTAGGATATTTTATTGATACACTGAGTTGAAACAAGAAAGGGCCAAAATGAGATGTTCGAAATGATTAGCCCCCTGGCCATTAATAGTCAATAGTGTACCGTTTCTGAGCAACAACTGACAACAACATTAGCAGTAGTTCTTTACTAGGTTGGCACAGGTCTCCTGAGGGATTTTGGCCCATTTTTCCATTGAAAATTGTTCCAGCTGGTCCAAATCGCATGGTTTCCGAGCATGGACATTCACTTTGAGCATCCGCCACAGATTCTCAATAGGATTGAGGTCTGGGCTCTGTGCGGGCCACTCCAGGACCTTGGTTTTGGTATCCTTCAGGTACAGCTGGACAGATTTCGATGTATGCCACAGATTCTCAATAGGATTGAGGTCTGGGCTCTGTGCGGGCCACTCCAGGACCTTGGTTTTGGTATCCTTCAGGACAGATTGGACAGATTTCAATGTATGCTTTGGGTCATTGTCTTGTTGGAAGACCCAGCGACAACCTAAGGCTAGACTACGAGCAGATGTCTGCACATTATCCCTCAAAATTTCAACATAATTTTCCCTTTTCATGATGCCATGCATCTGAGCTAGGCTCCCTGTGCCTGAGGCTGCAAAACAGCCCCATAGCATGATGCTCCCACCACGTTTAACTGTGGGAACTGTGTTTTTAGGGTTGAAAGACTTCCAAAACTCATCTTTACCTTTCAAATGTTAATGGGCAAACCTCAGTCTGGCTATGATGTGCTGCTCTTTGAGTAAAAGATCAGCAACAATCATCTTGGCAGATGTCCGGGGCTTCTTGCTGACATCTCTGACTATTTTCCTCTCCAGAGTTCTTGAAATCTTGCGCTTTTGACGACACCCAGGTTTGTTTCTTACAGAATCTGTCTCCTTGTACTTGGCAATGATGCAAAGTAAAGCGGTTCTAGACATTGTGAAACGCTTGGAAATGGCAATATAGCCTTCCCCCTTATCATGAGCCTCGACTATCTTCTTTCTGAGCTCAAGACTGATTTCCTTTGACTTTGGCATGGTGAGTAAGAGTATTCCCTCTCAATAATGTGTTCCTTGGAGTCCTTTTATGCTGATTGAATGCCCAGGTGTTGTTAGGAAGCCAGTTGACTCTACAGGTGTGTTTTAAAAGCTGAATGGTTAATTAAGTGTGTTTTGAAAGCATACATTCACATGGGGGTAATATTTTTGACCACCCCATTTTTCACTATATTTGATATAAAGCAAGCCTGAACGTATTTTATATTCCAAAATGTACCAAAAGCTACTAAATAGCACTGGTGAATGTTTGATCATATCGAGTTTTATTAGTGCTGAAAACATTGACAAGAATTTTAGGAAAATGTTTCATAATTCCTGGGGGGCTAATAATTTTACTGAAGGGTACTGCTGCCATACCAGAAAACTAAACATAAGAATCAGTTTTACGTTTCAACATGATAAGTTGTCTCAGGTGGAGGGACAGAAGTGAATCCATGAATCCACCTGGATAGTCTCAGTTTCATTGACATATTTATACTGTCATTGGCATTTCATGCTGATTTGGAGGTTTGTCCGATCCGAGCATCTGATTGGAGGCCGCAGCGTGAGGTGGGCAGAGTTACTTTTTTCTTTGCTCCCAGATAATAAGTCTGGAGCAGACGGGCTTCATCCAGCAGAGAAACAAGATAACGGTACACGTGATACAGAATATAAAAGAATAAACTTCAGTTCTGTTGAGCCTCGATGCAGAAATGGCATTTGTGTATTAGGAACATTTGAATTTCATCAG
>CAEMYA010000577.1:330245-341253 GCA_903131615.1 Diplodus sargus | reverse complement strand
ACTATATAACTATATAAACCTATAAACTAAACTATATAACTATATAAACCTATAAACTATATAACTATATAAACCTATAAACTATATAACTATATAAACCTATAAACTATATAACTATATAAACCTATAAACTATATAACTATATATACCTATTAACTATATAACTATATAAACCTATAAACTATATAACTATATAAACCTATAAACTAAACTATATAACTATATAAACCTATAAACTATATAACTATATAAACCTATAAACTATGTAACTATATAAACCTATAAACTATATAACTATATAAACCTATAAACTAAACTATATAACTATATAAACCTATAAACTAAACTATATAACTATATAAACCTATAAACTATATAACTATATAAACCTATAAACTATATAACTATATATACCCATAAACTATGTAACTATATAAACCTATAAACTATATAACTATATATACCTATAAACTATATAACTATATAAACCTATAAACTAAACTATATAACTATATAAACCTATAAACTAAACTATATAAACCTATAAACTATATAACTATATAAACCTATAAACTAAACTATGTAACTATATAAACCTATAAACTATATAACTATATATACCTATAAACTATGTAACTATATAAACCTATAAACTATATAAACCTATAAACTAAACTATATAACTATATAAACCTATAAACTAAACTATATAAACATATAAACCTATAAACTATATAAACCTATAAACTAAACTATATAACTATATAAACCTAACCCTATAGAGCCTTCTATAATAAACAAGTACAAATAAAGGGAGAAGTATCAGACTCATTGGGCCTGGAAAGAGGGCCCAGACGGGGCGGTCCACTCAGAGGGCATTACTCAGGATAATATTACAGCATTACATTAAAACTGAACTTTTAGTGTCGCTGCTACAAAAGCTATTACAAGGACATGGTGCCATCAGAGAGCTGGTGCCTTTTCAATGAGGCTCCAGAAACATACATTCGAAGAAGTTTGGGAAAAGTAGAAAATGCATGTCTCCCTGAAACGCCTTTTTTTGTTTAACAAAAACAGGGAAAAGAAATGTTTATTCATCTCTTATATTTCATTTATCTTCTCAAATTACAGACATGTTCAGCTTGTTGACAGATGGTTCGCTGTGTGTCAGGTCACACTGAGAGACGACTGCTGATTGGTTGTGAAGATGTGAAACCAAATAAAGGAGAAAAAGGCAAACATGATGAGGATGCGGACATACAGATACTCACCGCTATTCATTGTTTTGTTTTTGTTAATTATAATAAATGTCTAGTGTTCAGTTTGCACTCTGGCCTACAGCCAACTGTCAGCCAATCAAACAACAGCTCAGGGTGAAGAAATAAAAAAACACTCATTTTGAAAAAAGAAGTTTATTCACATATTTTTGAGTGAGACACCTGAACGCACCATCAGACAACGTCACGAAAACACGGACAGACTGAAGTCGTTTTGAGTCTGGATGATGATGTGGTGCGTTCAGGAACGTCAGTTCATCAACAGAAGTAGAGGAAGAGCATCTAAACAGGTAAAAGGAACATCTGGACCACAGCTGGCTTCATGTTTCAGCTCAAACCTACTTCACTCCTGCTGACCGTTTTACACGACTAAAAGCTCAGGCGTCAGAGTGTCCCTGAATGCAGCAACAGCAGTCTTCAAACAGCCAGGGGTGTGATGAGCCTGCTGGGCCTCTGCTAACCCTGCGCTGGTCCTGCAGCCTGAGGGTCCCTGGATTAAAGCTCCCATGAAGTAAAAAAACAGTGTTTCAGTGTTTTAGTCACGTCTCACCTGTACGTCAGTTTCAGGCCAACAGTGGAAAACAGTTGTGTTGTCGGAATTCTTACTGGTATTTTACATTTTGTAGTTTCCTGAAAAACAATAAAACATGTTGATGACTCATCCTGTGCACTCATTTTTCACTTCAACACTTTCTCTATATTCTGACACTGACGTGTAAAAACAAGAACGCCATCGGAGCAGCGATGCATCTCTCAGCCACACAGATTTCTGTACAAAAACACAATGTTATTACTTTTTAGTGTTTACTGATTTAGATGAAACTGGACCATATTTAATGGAGAAAGTATTTCCTGATGTCCGGCTCTGCTTCCACTCTGGACTGGAGCTGTACTTGTTGCTATAGTTACTGCTAACAGCCTCTGAGAAAGATGGAGGGCAGGTGTAGCACTGAGGTGATTTATGAAGTTTCCTGACGGACAGCCGTCGTTAGCTTTGATGCCTAACTGCTGCTAATGTAGCTACTGTTGGGTAGTTAGCTGCCCTATCAGTTGACTCTGGCCAAGGAGCCATAAACATGGAGACAATCACCTCCGTCCTGTGTACAGTCACCACACTGACCTCTGACCTCTCGGGGGCTGCGATGCTCCATCCAACCACAGTGGGGGGTGACCCACATTTGGTGCACTGGCTGCTGTACATGTCAATCTATATCTTCAACAAGTCCCTCCATAGCTGCCTGTTGTAAGAGGAAATATGAAACTATGCTAATGCTAACTTGTGCCAACTCATGGTTATGCTCTTCGGTATTGTCAGTGTATTTTATCTATGTATGTGTGTGTGTGTGTATGTGTGTGTTGAGCAGACTCTTGATGGTGTCATGAGAGGCAGAGAGCTGTTTAATGTGCCGAATACATTAAAATAACATAATAACGTTGTTGATTTGGAAAACGATCAGCAGGAATGTAAACTGTGTGATCGGTAGTTAAAACATGAGAAACAGCTCAATGGTCCTTTAAATCCTGTTCGGAGATAAAGTAAAGAAGACAAACAGATAAAAAAAGTGACAAGTTAGAAAGAGGCCACTACTCTATGCTGAGTGTGTATCTGTGTTCATCAGTGTTTATGTGTGTGTGTGTGTGTGTGTGTGTGTGTGTGTTTTCTACGCTGACAGGTCACTGTTGTCGAAGCGTTCCTGGTCATAAACCTCTGCGACAACCTTGCGTCCTCCGAACCAGCGGTCGTTGAGCGCCTGGATGGCTCGGTTCATCTCGGCCACTTCTGAAAACTCCACAAAGATCTTGACGATGACGTCAGCGTCGGCCTCCTCGCCCTGACGCTCCTGGTAGATGATGACACGCCTCACCTGGCCAAACTTTCCACACTCCTCGGTGACCTCGCCCTCCAAGTCGTCATCAATGTCGTCAGGACTGACCATGTTCCTCAGGACCATCACGGTCGACTGAAAGAGTGTAAATCATTTCGGCGGATTTATCAAAATTGTAATCACATTTTTCAGGTGAGAACAAACTCTTAAATCTGATCTCTGCTCGTGTCTAATGAAAGCTCAGGCCGCTGCAACTCACCTTTACATTTGCGTACTTCTGAACCTTTTTCTCCTTCTCATGTGACAACTTTCAATAACTGCTCATATTTGCTATAAATCTACAAACTGGAAGAAAACAGTTTCCATTTGCAACACCTCCTCCTGGATGTTAGGGTCTAACTCCAGCGGGAGGAGCTGAACCCTCCTCCTGGATGTTAGAGTCTAACTCCAGCGGGGGGAGCTGAACCCTCCTCCTGGATGTTAGGGTCTAACTCCAGCGGGAGGAGCTGAACCCTCCTCCTGGATGTTAGAGTCTAACTCCAGCGGGGGGAGCTGAACCTTCCTCCTGGATGTTAGGGTCTAACTCCAGCGGGGGGAGCTGAACCCTCCTCCTGGATGTTAGGGTCTAACTCCAGCGGGGGGAGCTGAACCCTCCTCCTGGATGTAAAGCCTGATTTATGCTTCTGTGTCGTAGCCTGACGTGCGCCTCCAAAAAATCCTGACTACGCGTCACGCCGACGCATCGAGACGCGAACGGCAAGGACTGTGATTGGTCCGCTCAGCAGTTGCTTTTCCAGTCAACAGTATAACAACACCGCCAATTTTGACGTTTTTGTGGTACGAGCGGCAACCACTTGAAAACCTGTCGTGTGCTCAAGTTCTGCCCATTCAAACTTAATCTGTCAAGCAGCAGCTTGGATTAGCGACACGCAAACGTCAACACGCAACAATCAGAGACACACAAACAGACACACAAAGCTGCGGACTGGTTCGCACGGCCAGTTAAAGACAGCGCGAATGCCATTTAATTCAACAAACAGCGAAGTAAAGTGAGAAACTTCTCGGTCAGACTGACAGACACCTGTTAGCTCCGCTAGCACCGCCGCCTGTCTGACTACGAGTTGTTAGCCTGTTAGCACAACAAACCTGAATCACTGACGTTGATGACGCCCCCGACACCAACACGTTCCCTCGACGCAGAACTTCGTATGCTCAATGACGCCGTAGGGTCAACGACGTAGCTACTACGTCGCCGCGACGCAGAAGCATAAACCAGGCTTTAGAGTCTAACTCCAGCGGGGGGAGCTGAACCCTCCTCCTGGATGTTAGGGTCTAACTCCAGCGGGGGGAGCTGAACCCTCCTCCTGGATGTTAGAGTCTAACTCCAGCAGCTGGCTGTTAGTTCCATACTTGTGAAGGCAGGACTTCAACTCGTACCTCCTGCTTCCGGAGCAGTTTCCTCATCACCATGTGCCTGGCGCTGCTGCCGCTGATGCTCATGTGCTCCTGCTCACTGATTGGCTCCATGGCTCCATCCTGCTGTGCCTCCTGCTGACACTCTCTCAACTCCTCTTCTTTCCTCTTCACCTCAGAGCCAAAAGAGGCCCCCGGTGCTGGGGGTGTTGCAAGGACCGGGTTTACCAGACCCACCTGAGGGAGGCCGGGTCGAGCCAGAGTCACACCTGAAACAGACAGGAAGCAGGAGGTACAGGACGATCAGACGGGTGGCGCTGGTCCAGCCGCGGGAAGCTGCCCCAGGCTGCTGGAGAAGGAGAACTGCCTCCTGGAAGGCAGCTTCTCCACCGGACTGGTAGCGATCCCCGGCATCTTCTACAAACCACAAAATAGACTGTGTGCACTGGTTTAACAAGCCTGCGCTGCCTTGCTCAGGAGACAGGTTGAGTTAAATCTGCAAACTGACTTTACTGCTGCATTCGATTAGTTGTTCAACAGTCCCCATTAACTTTCTCCCCACTGCCGTCAGAGTCCGTTTGTCTGGACAACGGAAGAGAGCTCATTCCGTCTTTACCGACGTGATGTCGTGGTTTCTTTCTTGTGACAAATGTGCTTATTGTAAGTCGCTTTGGACTTTGGGCTTTGCTAAATGCCCTAAATGTAAATGTAGATTGAATCTTGAACTGTCACTCAGGTGAGGATCACCCACAATGCTTTGCAGCAGGTTACAGCACTAAGCCTGCACCACCTTCCCTCTGCTCTCCAGGTGACGTGTGCTTATTATGTAATAGCAAAGACGGAGCGATGTGTTACTGAAACACAGCATATGCTCCTGTTCTGAGATCAGCTCCGCCCACCTGCACTACGTCAGCAGCCCTGCAGCCACAGACTGCGGTGACTCGGCCCTCTGCCATCCTCCTCCAGTGACCACGGTGAAGTTTCGAACCAATACATAGGATTGGTGCAGAAACACAAAGGTCTGGGCTTAAAGAATATCAGAGCAGGACGAACAAACGAGCCCATCAAAAGATGATGTCAAATGTGACCCCGCCCACCCACTGCTCATGAAGGTGTGCTGTACAACATGACTGAATCTCCACAAATCACACAAGTCTGAGACTCACTGGCCAATAAGAATGAGGGGCTATATTTGGAGGGAGGGGCTAGAAACAGTCTTCTTCACTGGTTGGTCAGTGTGTGACAAAGGGAAGGGGCTAAGGAAACTGTTGGTGCAAATGTTGGGGGTCTGGGGGGACACAGAGAGAAAAAAGACAATAAAAGAGAAAATGTATTAGTGGAGATTCTTCAGACGAAGTAACACAAACAACAAGCGGACGTCTGACTGAAGAGGGCGCCGCTGAGACGCCTCAACATCACATCTGCTGGTCAGGATCAACATCCTGTCTACACACAACTTCTCTGTCTTCTGTCTTTAGTCTCTTATTATTCTGTTCATCTTGTTTGAAACAGTCATTTATTCTGTGCATTGTTCATCTTGTTTGACTGTTTTGTTCTCACATTGTTTTATCTGTTCTGATGAAGCAATCTGGTTTGCACATTAAAGAAAATGCAATCGGTCAGTACTTCAGGAGTTTGTACTGAGCAGACGAGCAAAGAACCAAATCGGATGAAACAAACAGAAATAAAAAGATGAATGTATGTCCTGAGTCAGGAAACAACTACAGGTGTGAGGACTGAGGACAGGTGACAGTCTACAGGTGTACAAACTGCTGCACACAAACCAAGCAGGAGATCTGTGGCCTGATTTGACAGCAGGGCGTCTCTTTTTGGGTTGCGGAGTTTATGTGTGGGTGGGGTTTATGTGTGGGTGGGACTGTAGGTGTACCTGTGATGACACCTGGAGCCTGAGCAGCCATGACAGCCTGAGGAAGTCCTCCCAGCTGCTGAGAGAGGAGCGCCGGTCCTGCCAGAGCTCCGAGCACCGACGTTCCCACCACCTCCTGAACACATCACCGCACAGAGTTCAATTCATCCTGTGGAAAATATACAAGTACTGCAAAGGTATACAAACTGTGAAAAACATCCACACTTCTATGGAAAGCTACCCAACATACCATATCGAAAGCTGCCATAAACATAAACTCACCTGGGCAGTGATCTTGGCGGTGGCGGCAGCAGCAGCCACGGCAGCCGCGGCTGGGAGACCTCCTGGAGCCGTAGGCGTGAGGAGGGGGACAGGCGGAGTCACGGCCTTCCCCACCCGCAGGTACTGACCGCCCAGGTCGAACAGGTTCATGGAGGCCACGGCGTCCTGAGAGGACTGAGCCTTCTCGTACTCTGGAGACAAAACCATCAGTGCCTGTTACCACACGGCCTCAGCAGCGCCCCCCGAAGGCTGAAACGTTCATCACATTCAAAGTGATGAAGCGAAGTCAAACCCAGAGAATGAGCGAAGAACAGCGGAGGAGGCGTCTGTCTGCGCTGCGGCCTAAATTCAGCCTGATTTTGATGCTAACATAGTATCTGCCTGTAGCACTCCATTGAAAATGATTTTGACCCAAAAACGAAAGTACAGTGAATCTTAAGTGGCGCTTTCATCGTAATTATGCTTTTACGCGAAGGTTTGAATCAGGGCATTCACAAAAAGACCATCGGTTGCATTTTGGCGAGAGTTTCACTTTAATGGTTTGACTCGCTTTCTGCACTGTGTCACATCGTTGTCTTCCTGTTGTCTGGATGGAGGCGAAGAATCTTCTCTGCCATCTTTTGACAACTAAGTTTCAGAAAACTGAAATTATTATGTATACTTCCAGAGACTGGAACCCAAGAAGTTTGGTTTGAAAACAGTTGCAGATTCATTTTCTATTAATCGATGACTGGTTTCAGTTCATGAAACAACAGAAAAATGTTTTTTCTTTGTGTTTAAAGCGTGTTCATTAACTCTAGCTCGCTGTTTTTTGGAATATTAGCCATCTGCGCTCACCGATGAAGCCGTAGCTTTTGTGCCGACCAGTCGTCGGCTCCCGGGCCAACATGCAAGACTTGATCTTCCCAAAAGCCTCAAAGACGCTCTTGATGTCATCATCGGAGAGGTCGGGGTGGACAGACGCCACGTAAATCCTGTTAAAGGCACGTGCTTCCTCTGCCAACTGGTCAATGATTGGCTGAGCTTGGCCAATGTTACTGGGCCTTCCAACCTGAAAGACAAGCAGGAGGGAACAAACCAAACGTGTTGACACACACAGACCAGTTCAGCAGCTGGACGTCTCCTAGTGATGATCTGGACTTCCTGTCTTCAGTTGTAACCAGTAAAGACTGGGAGCTGTGATGATGTCATCACTCACCTTGATGTTTCTGCCTCCGAGGACGACAGAGTTCATCTGCTCCAGAGCCAGCTGAGCTGCTTCAGGCATCTCGTACTCGACAAAGGCAAAACCCTGCAGACAGACAGACAGACAGACAGACACCCAGACAGACAGACAGACAGACGGACAGACAGACAGACACACAGACACACAGACAGACAGACACACACAGACACACACAGGATGTTTAAATCAAGTCTCAGCTGCTTCAGTTGTTCAGCAGAATGCAGCAACTCTGTTTCACTGTGAAGCTCCAGAGCTGTCCCAAACGATTATTTTTCAAACAATTATTTTTCCGATTAGTCGACTAATCTAACGATTAATTTAACTGTGACTGTCGTTGGTAACTTATATGAGGAGGAAAATACCACAGTTGCAGGCGGAGCAGTGTCTGTCCTACCGAGTGGTTGTGTTCAGGGCCGTAAACTAACTTTTTGGCTCACCTGCCATGGGGGCCGGTAGATGAAAGAATCTAACGGCCAAGCAATTTTTTTACCGCCCAAATAATAAATTGCCTCTTTTTTATCTGTTTCAGTACTTTTCATGGAGATAACAGTATTATATAGTAATACATGCTTAGAAAAGTGGCCAAAGTATTATTTAGAAATACATTTTAATATTATTAATTAAATTTCATAACATTGCAAATTGAAAACTTTAACAATGCAAAACTTTGACAAAGGAAACACTCATTAATTACTCATCAGAACTACAGATGGAACCCATCCGATCTCATGTTTCGCCTTGTTTGTCACCTTCCTTTCCACCTATCTCCTCTGTGTTTTTCCTCTTTGGTTCAGTCACACCGGGAATGTGCTGCCACGTTGCTGCGCTCGAATCAGTAGCCCTTTTTAGATAGAAAAGGCAGCACATTTGCTCCAAGGTAAGGACGGCAATGTGCCGGCCTGTCTTTCTAAAAACCGAGGCGTAATATTCCTCCTTTTCCAAAAGCGGCCTCTGAGGTCGGCGTAAACATGTGACGTGACGTGAAGCTCGAAGTTGAGCTGCAAACAGTGACGTAGAATTTGTCTTCAAAATAAGAGCTTTACATTGCACCACATTGGAGTTTAGAACTGGGTTCTTAACTGGGGGCTTTTAATTTGAAAGTAGCGACCTCTCCTACTAGCTTGCGCTACAACAACAAGCTAACACAACCAAACAGCTACAGAGACCGAGGAGACGCTGCATCTCCTGGATCTCAGCGGCTGTCCAGTTGCTCATCATAATGTCCGAGGATGAAATGAAGGACTAACTGCTGTGATCAGCTGTTTCCTGGTTTTAAAACTCCCCGGCTGTGGCTCATCGACACCTCCGCCCACCTCACCCACGAGCCGGCACATTTCTGCCTCGGTTAGATAGCAGTCGAGGCAGAAATAAGTGAACCCTCCGAGGCGGAAAATCGCCGGACCAAAACAGACCCCCAATTTGCCGCCCTCAGTCTAAAACCGCGGATCGAGCTGCAAATTGGCGGCTTGGTGCTCTGTCTAAGAACGGCTACAGTCACTGCGCCAAACTTTTAAAGAGCGGTGACGCGCACGCTACGTTACTTCTGAGGGGAACTATTTCCTACAGCGGTGATGTCGGGGGAGCTACTTCAGTGCGACACACAACAAATCACCAGTTTCAAAACTGTTCTGTGGACTACGACACTTCACCTGACTTTACATCATCAGGAGGAGGAGAGGAGGACTCAGGTTAAAGTTCAGGTGAACTGTTCCTTTAAGGCCAGAGTAAGTCTGTATAATGTCCTGAATGCAGCAGTGTGTGAGTGAGTGTGTGTGCGTGTGTGTGTGTGTGTGTGTGTGTGAGACCTTGTGTTTCATTGTGACAGAGTCCCAGGACATGTCGATGCTTTTGATTGGTCCAAACGGAGCGAAGGCCTGTCGGATGGTGTCCTCTCCCAGCTCGTAGTAGATGGAGCCCACGTAAACTCGACACATGATGGCCAGCGCTCTCTGACGCTGGGCGGCTACCTGAGCACACGCACACAGAAAATCAAACCACAACAACACACCTGAGGTCCACCATGACCAGAACCAGGACCATTCTGGACCTGGACTGAATCAGGACATTGACCTTTTCAGAATTAGAAAACAGAAGATGTCAAATAAAGACGTTTTCTAACTTACTGACTGCAGAGGAGAGAGAGCGTCACCCAGACCCATCGAGAGAGACGCCATCTGACACACAGACACACGATGTCACACAGCACGTCCAGCTGAGTGGTCGCTTCAGTCTGAAGCCAACTCAGTCATCAGCAGACAGGTGTGTGTGTGTGTGTGTGTGTGTGTGTGTGTGTGTGTGTGTGTGGCAGGGGCGATTCTAGGATCTGACCTTTGGAGGGGCTCAGCCCCCAGGAATCTTTGATTATCCAGCCATGATCTATGTACAAGTTCCACTGACATACAATCCCCCACTAAATCAGCCATTTCACTGGATGAGAGTCTAATATCTTCCTAAACCTGTGATGTATAACATTAATGATTATGGATGAACAATGATCAACTTTTATCAATAAATGGGTTAATGTAAACTGAGGAGAAGGCTCAGTTGACCACAGCTGTCTGTCTGTAATATCGTGCTCCCACCCGGTTTGCAATGCTGCAGTTCTACGGTGTGTGATATAAAAACAACAACACGAAGTGTTCCCGACTGCAGGATTACTACAAGAGCGTGTGTTTGTCTCTTTTGTGATATTTGTGTGCTGGTGTCAACAAGGAGTGTTTTATTTTGAAAAGAAACCGGATGTTCCTGTGCGTGACTTCCTGTCTGCTCAGTGCTTTGTTGCGACCCGCTCCGGCATCCACCGAAGTCCTGCGGATCTGCTCCGGACAGCTGGAGCCGTCCGGAGCAGATCCGCAGCGCAGCGAACCTGATGGAAGTGAAGACATCACGGATGGGCTTGAGCCCACCCAAAACAGGGCTAGCCTCGCCACTGGTGTCTGGTACCTGTGTGCTACCTGTCTGGTACCTGTGTGCTACCTGTGTGGTACCTGTGTGCTACCTGTGTGGTACCTGTGTGCTACCTGTGTGCTACCTGTGTGGTACCTGTGTGGTACCTGTGCGCTACCTGTGTGGTACCTGTGTGGTACCTGTGTGCTACCTGTGCGCTACCTGTGTGCTA
>CAEMYA010000577.1:297638-330193 GCA_903131615.1 Diplodus sargus | reverse complement strand
CTGTGTGGTACCTGTGTGATACCTGTGCGGTACCTGTGTGCTACCTGTGTGGTACCTGTGTGCTACCTGTGCGCTACCTGTGCGCTACCTGTGCGGTACCTGTGTGGTACCTGTGTGCTACCTGTGTGGTACCTGTGTGGTACCTGTATGCTGGTGAGCTGCTGCTGCTGAGCCAGCGTCTGTTTGACCAGAACGCTCTTGATGCTCTGCTCCATGGCGTACTTCTTCGCCTGCAGAAAGGAATCAGCCAATCACAGCTCTGATACAAACACAGATACACACTATGGACTGCTCACTGTGTGTGTGTGTGTGTGTGTGTGTGTGTGTGTGTGTGTGTGAGAGACCTTCTGCAGCGCCTCCTGCTGGTTTGCGGTGAGTGGCGGCAGGCCCAGCTTGGTGGTGCTGCTCTGTCCGTTTTCCATGCTGAGAGGCGGCCCTCCCTGTGGACAGAGTCAGCAGGTCACACTCTGTGACAGGGGGCGGGTCTTGGTCATGAACGGACCATTAACTTCTGCTGCAGTTCCAGATCAAGAGACGGATCCAGGAAGTGTTACTCTCCTTCTCAATCACAGTGAGGTGGGAACAACACGTGGATCTGATGAAGATCATCAGCTGTCTGAGTGAGAACAGCATGACGTGGATCCAAAATACACGTGGATCTGATGGAGGGTCGTCCATCTGCAGTCACACGGACACAGACCAGATACTGGACTGAACTAAAGGGGACTGTGGCAGAGGTGTGCACTCTACTTCTAGTGGAGGATTGTTGATGTTGGATGGAGCTCTCTTATTGGCTCACAAATGATGACCCCAGTCATGTTTCCATAATTTAGGTTCTGCTGATTCTTCAAAGCGTCTGCAACCACACTCACATTCAAGCACTTTCCAAGGTACATATTCAAGGTTTTCCAGTCCCTGAGGTCAGTGCTGAATGACGTGTTTCTGCAGAGCGTATTCTGTAAACAAGCAGGACTACAGGTGTCACCTGTCTGCCGGTAGACTGGCTGTTGATCCACAGTCCAAATATTGTGAACCTTAAAAACACCTCATTTAAATTCAGGTGGTTTCAAGGATTTCCAGGATCCTTTCAAAACTCCACTGATTAATCCGTTTCTAATCGAACAGACGGAACCTCCTGCTCCTCTGTGCAGGTGATTCATTCACCTGCACAGAGCCTCAGCTAGCTTAGCTTCAGCTAACAGGACCGTCCTGAGCATGGCTGATGTTAGCTTGTCTTAGTTTAGCTTCGCTCCGGTCACTGATCGCGGCTCATTATCCGCTTCAGTGTAACTGCAGTCAGAGGAAGCAGCTTCACGTCAGCACGGCTGCTCCTGTTAGCATTAGCTTAGCATGTGTCTGTGATTGCAGATAAACAGGAAGCAGAGTTACCGCGGAAACTGTCACCGCCATACAGAAGCTCGGCTCGGCTTCCTCCTCCTCTTCTTCCTCCTCCTCCTCTTCCTCCTCTTCTTCCTTCTTCTTCCTTCTTCTTCTTCCTCTTCTTCCTCCTCCTCCCCGTCTTCTCCTCTTCCTCCTCCTCTTGTCTCCGCTCGGTCAAACTGAAGCTGAGGTTTCTGTCTCTGCTGCCACAACAAACAGCAACAATTCAGCCTACGTCACATCCTCTTACACGGGCTTTCAAAATAAAAGAAGTGTAGTGTAAACACAGATACACATATGGTATATTTTCTGCTAAATGATAATAAACTTGGTTTTAATAAAGCAAAACACTGAGTTAGATTTAATGATTGATAAATGATATATTTATTGATGTTCACTTCACTGAGCAACAAAACATTTGAACATCATTATTATTATTATTATTTCACATCATATTTGTTGTCTGCAGTGACAGCAGACACTCAGCTGCACACGTAACACAGGAAGCTAGCAATAACTGATCAATACCTCATCATACAGACTGTGGCTCCAGATGCTAACATTAGCTTAGATATTAGCTTTCCTCTCCTGAAGCTGAGTGTCATCTCCGTTAGCTTTAAGCTAACACTTCAGTTCACACTCAAGCTACAGCACGGTTACCATGGTGATGGCCGTGTGGATGGAGCGTTCTCATCTCAGATCAACAACTGTCCATAAATACATGATGATGATTCATCCACCAGCAGAGTTCTGCTGAGGGTTCTGAGGAGAACAACCGATGTGACGCTGAGTCATTGTTCTGTCCTTCGAGTCCGAGTCTGACAGTTCAGCCAAGATGAGGAACCAGAACTTTTTACAGGAGTTCTGCGTGTTCTTTACTGGTCACACAGGTTGCAGGCGAAGCAATCGTTTGCTGAATATGTTCACTGTAGAACCCTGCAGAGAAGTAGGGTCGGGATTAGGCTGATTGTAGAGAACCTGACGGAGAACTTTCTGGAAGCCAGTGTCTGTGAATGACCTAGAACCCTGGTTTGGAGTGAGGGATGTTATCAGGGTTCTATTAGTCAGCGTCGGTTCTAGTTTATAAGAGAATACGAGATGGTACAGAGTGAACATGCAGAAGCGAGTGTGTGTTCTGTGAATGATCTAGACCCCTAACCCTCACTTTGGAACAAAGGCTTTGTAGAGTTCTCAGAACAGAAATGTTCAGGAACACAATGACCTGGTTCTACGAGTCTGAGCTGGTTCTATAGAACAGTTAGGAGCTTTAGATTTGAGCCCTCAAGGTGGAGAACATTCTGCCTAGTTCTAGAACTGTTCTCTTTAGTTCTGTGTCGAGGAATCAGTCAGGACTGCTGTAGTTAGGAGAAGCTGTCGTGGAACACACAGAGAATGGTTCTAGATGTGTTGTAGGAGTTAATTACAGAATTCTCAGCACAGAAATGTGACCAAAGTTAGTGAAAGTATTTTGAAGTATTAATTTAGGGTACAACAGTCGGCATTGTTTAAGGTTCCCTGTGACAATTCTAGAACACTTCTCTGCAGAGTTCCCTCCATAAACTCAGTGCAGAAGTTCCATAACGTCAGAACTTCTAGAATGTCTAAGATGAAGAAAGGTGATAGAAGAACTCTAGATAGGGAAGGTTCTGCAGGGTTGTGTGGGTTCAGTGTAGTGGTGGAACGCACACATCCAAGATCGATGTTTGTTCTGGAAGTTGTTGAGAAGGTTCCAGACCTGGTGAGTGTCTGTGATGCAGAACTCCAGACAGATGATATTTTAGATGAAAGATACTGGTCAGAGTTCATCCGTCCATCAGAGGGTTCTAGAAGGGCATTCCTCCAGAGATCTGACGGGCCACCTGCTCGTCCGGGCTCTCCTCCTTGTCCTTCCTCTCCTGGTTCCAGTCCTTCAGACCCTCTGGCAGAGTTGTGTCCTCGTCCACGCCCCCCGTTCCCTCAACAAAATCCTCATATGTCGACTTCTCTGCAAACGGACGTTTCCCCAGCAGCTCCACCATGTCGCTCTTATCCAGAACCTCCTTCTCCAGCAGTCGCAGCGCCACCTGCAGGAAGGAACAGGTCAGAACTAAGCAGGAAGCTTGTCTGTGTTGAGAATGACCTAGAACGACAAGGCTTTACAAATCAGAGCAGAGCTTTGTGAACCGGGGCTAGTTTGGAGCATTTTTCTAATTTTCAGCTCAGAAATGTTCCAGAACTCGATGAGACCCAATGTTGTCCCACTAGAACACTTCAGTACTTTGATAATAAGCCACTACGTCGGCTGTGTCCTCTCAAACGCCCGGACAGATTTCTCCTGAGAGAGACAATAAAGTCTCACCTCAACCAACATTGTGAGCTTTGTGGCGTTCTCATCACAGAATTGTTCCAGAACTTAATGTCAGGGTTCTTTGTGTCTGAGCTGGTTCCAGTTAATAAAGATGCAGATCAGAACCCTGCTTTGCATAACTGGAACCCTGCTGGTGATGTGGTCCAAATTGTTTCTAGAACGGAGTATGAATGAATGGAGAATGATGTGGAGCACTGTAACAGAACGGTTAAAGAATTCCTGAGTAAGAGACCACAAAGGGATAGATTGGGTTTTTTAATTGGGGTCATATAAAGTACATATCTGTAGTCGGTCTGTTTCCTGCTGTAATCACCGATCATCCCTACGCAGTTACGCTCATGTGTAGGGATACGGGGGTTCTATGATTGAGAACATGTAGTGCCAAAAGAAAGCGCGGTGTGACGGCGATGTGAAGCGGTGTGAATTTTCCCTTTACGATGTACACTTGAACTTTAAGATTTTTTAAGGTGAGCCTTGTTTTAGGTGGTTTATTAGCTTTTTCTCTGGACCCGTTCACTGCAGTACAAAGCTGAGCGTCTGGCTGGAGGCTCTCTGCTGCTCCAAACTGAGGCTGCGCTGATCGGTGATTACGGCAGGAAACAGATTGACTATAGATATGGACTTTATATGACCCCACTTCAAAAAACCTGAACTATCACTTTAAGAGGGCCCATTCTACAGGTTCTATCATTAAGAAGTGGTTCTACATTATGGGGAAATTTAAGACAGGCTCTATATTCTGAACCGCCTGGACTGGAGAGGTTCTCAGATCTAGAAGATTACTGGTACCTTCTCCACCTCGGCCTTCTTGTCGCTCAGCAGGCGGTGGGTTCTCTGGTACGCCTCACTGATCAGAACTCGGACCTCGGTGTCAATGAGACGAGCAGTAGCTTCGCTATACGGTTTCTCCAGAACCATCTCACCCTGCCGTGGGAGGTCGAAGGACACCTGACCCACCTTCGAATTCATCCCAAACTGAACGATCTGCAGCAGAACACAGGAACCAGGAAGTCAGACAGGAAGAGGGAACACCCCGCTGCAACAAAACTCTTCATGTTTCAGGTCATCACCTGCTCATCATTTTCAGTGAACAGATTTTCAATAGTTTTGCTTCATTCTATTAAAAATCTCTCATGTTTACAGTAAACTCTAGAACGTAGACCAGACAGACAGCAGAAGGAGGACAAACACAATACTGAGACATATTATTCATCTGTTCCACTGACGTCAATATGTGACCTCTGACCTGTGTGACCTCTGACCTGTGTGACCTCTGACCTGTGTGACCTGTGTGACCTCTGACCTGTGTGACCTGTGTGACCTCTGACCTGTGTGACCTGTGTGACCTCTGACCTGTGTGACCTGTGTGACCTCTGACCTGTGTGACCTGTGTGACCTCTGACCTGTGCGTAGGCACTCTGGGTGACCTTTCGGAGGTCGTCCTGAGCTCCTGTGGTGATGCGTCCGAAGAAGATCTCCTCGGAGACTCGGCCTCCCAGAGTCATACACATGCGGTCCAGCAGCTGCTCTTTGGTGTACAGGTACTGCTCTTTGGGCAGGTACTGGGCGTAACCCAGACCCTTCCCTCTGGGGATGATGGACACCTGCACAGGTCACAACGACAGCGCCACACTCATGAACATTTGACTGGATATCTCTTTTAACGACCATAAAACCTAAAAACAGAGTTGGAAAACATCTGATCCTCTGATAAAAACTCAGCTTAAGCTCCCAGGGTGCATTTCACCTGCAAACAGCCAATCCCAGAGTTGTTATTCCACCTCTGCACACAGCAGCTGAGGCTCACGGGTGTTACAGTGTTTAGAGAAGTGATAAGTCAGACACAGTGAGGCTGTTGGACAAACAGCGTATCAGCGTATTTCCTGCTGATCTGTTGCCTCCAACAGACTGAGAGCAGAACTTCACCTTCAGCAGAGGGTCGGCGTGCTCCAGGAACCATCCGGCGATGGCGTGACCTGCCTCGTGATACGCCACCGTCTTCTTCTCCTCCGGCTGCAGGACCTGAGTCTTCTTCTCCAGACCTCCAACACAAACAGGAAGCGCTCAGTCTCAGTAACACTCAAACACTGTTTTCTCAGTCAGGTGGAAACTCACCTCCAATGACTCTCTCGATGGCCTGTTCGAAGTGTTTCTGGTTGATGGCGTCTGAAAGGTGGCGAGCAGCGATCAGAGCTGCCTCGTTACAAACATTAGCAATGTCGGCGCCTGGCAGACATGAAACAGGGAGAAGAGGCTCAAAGAGTGAACTAGGTTACAGCTGTGATGGAAAGAATGTCCGACAGCAAGTTTACCCGAGAATCCAGGTGTGAGGGCGGCCATCTTCCTCGCCAGAGAGTCTTTGTCCAGGTCAGCGTCCAACTTCAGAGGACGCAGGTGGACTTTAAAGATGGACGCTCGACCCTTGATATCAGGAGGACCTGAGGCGGCAGACAGAGTCTGTTAACGCTGATCATCATGTTTGATTGTGCTGCTGTCACACATGTTCACTGTGAGCGGCTCGTCAGCATCAGAGGAAGCGATCTGATGTGTTACTATAGAATACAGGTATCATACATATCATCACTGGTTCACCTGCTCTGTCCTCTAGCTGACTCTCAGGAAGTCACAGCTGTCACCTAAAACCTCCAAGTCTGATCATTTATCTTTGAAAACATCAGAAAACTCAGAGCACAAACCAGTTTATCACCAAACAGATGAACATTCATATTTAGAAGAACATTGTACGACATCAACAACGTGACGTGTGTTCACTTCATGCCATCGTTTAAACAAGTTTCCTCATTGGGTAAAATTCAAATGTCTTCCATTGTGACCCTGACACACACAGATCAGGAACCAGCCCATCAATGTTCTCATCTAACCAGCTATAAAGAAACACCTGCAGGATCAACCTGCAGATTCTCACCGATGTAAATCTGTCTGTCAAAGCGTCCAGGTCTCATCAGAGCCGGATCCAGGATGTCCGGCCTGTTGGTTCCTGCCAGAACCACAACGTTGGTCGCCGTGTTGAACCCTAAAGAGCAGAGAGGAGTGAGACATCCCACTTCCTGCCACTTCACTCTTTGATGATCGATAAAGTTTCTTTGGAGCTCCAGACTGAAACCTTCTGATGCTGCTGAACAGCTCCGTTGATGATTGTGTCATTGAGGTATTTAAGGTTAATTAAACACACTGAGGCATCTGTAACAGATAATCTGAAAGATTTAATGGCTTCTCAAATAAAACAAGTTATTTTCATCTTTAAATCCTCTTTGATTTACATTTTTAGGTAAGAATGATGGAATGTCCTGATGCTGTTGTGTATCCTCAGAGCTTCTGATGACAGAGTTCATGTGATGTTAACATGAATGTTCTGTGGTGTTTGAATGTTCTTACTAATAAAGGCTCTCTGGCTGAAGACACCGAACGTTTGCTTCTGTGTGGAACAACATGTTTCTTTTCAGGTGAAGCTCTGAATGTGGATTTTACCCTCTCAGACACTCACCGTCCATCTCCACCAGCAGCTGGTTCAGTGTGTTCTCCTGCTCGCTCTGTCCTCCAAAGTTTCCCCGTCCTCGTTTCCGTCCCACCGCGTCGATCTCGTCGATGAACAGTATACAGGGAGCGTTCTTCCTCGCCATGACGAACAGATCTCTGACCTGTACAGGAAGTGACATCAGGATGACTCTGAGACAATCTTTGTTTGGCCTCAGACCGTTAATTTGCTGTGTGTGTGTGTGTGTGTGTGTGTGTCTCACTCTGGCGGGGCCGACGCCCACGAACATCTCCAGGAACTCGGAGCCGTTGACGGTGATGAACGGTACGTTGGCTTCACCAGCCGTCGCTTTGGCCAGCAGAGTCTTTCCTGTTCCGGGAGGACCCGTCAAAATGGCTCCCTACACACACAAACACAAAACATACTGATACACACTGAAGACCTGTCAAGATGTTCATGGCCCTCCCTCACCTGGTGGGGACCTCGTCCTCTCCCTTACCTTGGGGATTTTGGCGCCCAGGTCCTGGTACTGTTTGGGGTTCTTTAGGAAGTTGACAAACTCCATGATCTCCAGCTTGGCCTCCTCGCAGCCCGCCACATCTTTGAACTTTACGTCGATCTCGTCTTTCAGGATCTTTGCCGTCGTCTCGCTTACGCTGAACAGTCCTCCCATCCCCCGCCCAGGCCGCCCCGCCCCCGCTGGGCCACGCCGCACCATGAACAGCAAGAACCCAATGATGAGCACCGTGGGGAGCATGCTCAGTAGGAAGGTTCTGGAGAGAACGGACAAACGTTACACACAATATGATAGATATTCAATCTACATGAACCAGTTTATCATGTTGCTGCTCACCCATCACTCTCGGTGGAATACACCACCGGCAGTCTGTTCTCCCCTTCGATGCCGAGCTCATACTGAGCCGTCTCCAGGTTCCTCTCAAACGTGTCCACACTGCCGATGTTGAACCACACGTACTGTAACACATCAACACACACTCAGTCTCCTGCTGCCCTTCTTAAAAACTGCTTCTTTACATTGAATCTTCAGAATAGAAAACGTTACATCAGAAGTGTCAAACAGATCTCCTCAACTATCTCTGATCTCACGTCCGAGCTGAGACTGCTGACTGCTAAGCTCTGTGTGTAGATGTGTTATCTTTGATTAGTAAGGAGGAATCAGGGGTTCAGTATCTGCTCAGCGACACCACAACATACAGCCGGGCTTCAGCGTCAGATACATTGTGTGTGTTTCCATTGTCGCAGATTAATTTGCTGGAAAATTATTATAATTTTGTTTTGACCACTTCATGAAGACACAAAGGATCCTGGGAGTCAGTGATGTGTTCGTGTAATTGCTCTGACCAGATTATAGATTTGAGCATCAAATAAATAAAATAAATATAAAAGACTTTAAAGCAAAGAGCTGTAAATTTCACACATTTACTTAAAATTAAAAGATTGATTTTAAATCAGAATGAAAAGTCACTCACTCCGTCCAACGGCGTCTTCCCAGGCGCGAAAACCACTTTAACATACCGCTTGTTGACGACCTCTAACCGCTCCACCTGGGGGATGAAACAAACTGTGATCTGCAGGAGTCTCGTTAGAGACGCTAGAACCTTCAGAACATGCAAACAAACATTAACCAAATATATGTTTACACGCAAGATACAATCAAGATGACAAATGTAACCTGAGAAGGTCAAACAATCTGATTAGAGTCACATGATGAGGATCAGATTAATGGCACTAAGGTGATGACAGGATCTGGACGATGACATCACAGTGAAGGTACTGTCCTCACCACTCCTTTGGACAGGTAGTTGTTGACAAAGTCCTTCCAGGTGACCTCTCGTCCTGCGTCCCTGAAGAAGAAGAGATAGCTGCAGGTTGTCCAGAATGCCGCTGCGCTCAGAAGTAACAACCGAAACTCTTTATCATCCCAGGGAACATCACCCTGAAACAAACACAACCCGAAGTCAGATCCACACCTGTCAGACCAGGTGAGCACGGGTGACAGCTGAACAACACCTGTACAGGTGGAGCTGAGCTGATCTGCTTCTCCACCCACACTGACCTTCTGCAGACGGCTGTACCAGTGTGACTCCTCCCTACGGCCTCCTCGTTTTCCTCCACCTCCACCTCCTCCACCTCCTCCTCCTCCACCTCCTCCACCTCCACCTCCTCCACCTGTCCGTTCGGAGGCTTTCTGAGCGTTGACAGGTTCTGCTTCTGAGAACAGAGTAAACAATAATTCATCAACCAGGTAAATAATGGAAGTCTCAACAGATTCAGTCAGTAGATGTTAGAAGTTTCTACCATTATTCGCTGCCTCAGTTTCAGTGTTTTTTGGAGTTTTCTGACTTTCTGGAAAATATTTCTCAAAACCTGAAAATAGAAAACAAAAACAAACATGTTTGAACTTGTTAACCATCACACACACACACACACACACACACACACACACACACACACACACACACACACACCTTTAGGCGGTCTGGAGCTCAGTCTCCTGCAGGCTCCCAGCAGGTCACTCAGCAGGCTCCGCCCACTGTCTACCGGCTCCACTGTGCTGGGACACATCACCTGAGCGGCAGGACACAAGTCTTCATTGATCAGCCAATCAGCAAACTTGAGTCAATAAAATAACCTTAATTCACAGAAGGAGAGAGCCCTCCTCTGGACAGACAGACAGGAAGTAGATCAACAAAGTACAATTTCAGTTCATTAGAACATCATCACACCTCCAGTGACATCAGAGCTGCAGCGAACTCAGACAATCAGACACTGAGATGAAACTGGAAGGCTGAGCAACAGTTATGGACCTGTGGGCTTTACGGCGGCGCCAGAAGAACCTGTCGCTTTCACTATGAAATACTTCTTCAACATGAAGACAGGTGTTGTTCTCCAGCAGCAGGACACGACCTGCAGCTGCACCCCATCTGGGTTCTAGTCTGACCGCAGTGATCAGTTCTCAGTCCAGTTCACCGCGACATTCACCTCAGTGATGTGATGTCACTTCCTGCTCTGTATGAAACAAACCCGTCCATCTCTGAGACAAACAGACTCCATGTTTCTACTCAAAGACAGAAAGAAGTTCATGTAGAACATCTGCTGAATGAACAAGAAGGTCCAAATAGTGCAGAATGAGTCAGAGACAGAGTTTCACAGAGTTTATAAAGTGTCTCCAACTCAACAACTCACTAAACTGACACATTTGTTAAGGGAGTCTGGACACACACACACACACACACACACACACACACACACACACACCTCGTCTATCTGTTAAATAAAGAGGTCAACAGTGACTCCGCACAAACAGACGAACTTGAGAGACTCCGGGGCACCTGAGGCCTGGTGGGGTCGGTACCGGAACACTGAGGAGCTCTTCCTCCCGTCCAGGTTCCTCTGTGTCAGTCAGAGGTTACTAAACGCAACATGAGTCAGTGACAACAAGAGCAGCAGCAGCGTCACACAGGTGAGTGTAGCTGACGTCACACACAGGTGGCTAGAAGGCCTGCTGTTCGGACCTGTCCGCGGCTCAGCGGCTCCGCGCTGAAGCTTGTTTTGGCCGCTGTCCCTGTTAGCACCGTTAGCATGTTAGCATGTTAAGCACCTACCAGCCTGGCCGGAGCGTTGGAGGGCAGCAGCAGCCGGAACATGCTCCTGCAGCCGGCGGACAGCCGCAGGTAGCGGTGGGCCATCTCACAGCGGGGCGTCACCGGCAGCAGCGGCAGCGAGCAGCGGGAACAGCCTCTACACAAGACTCAAGTTCAATACCGCTGTTCCGTAACCAACCCGCGCCGCCATCTTTCCTCCAGCGCGCTCTTCTTCTGGGGTTTTCAGCGCGCTCGGACGTCACTGGGCTCCGTAGCGCCCCCCGCAGGACGAAGGGGTAACTGTATTAAAACGAATTAATTAAACATCAAAGATCACATGAAATAAAAAGTGTTAATAAAATATGATGTCATGCTGCTAACAACAGCCTCATGTAATTAAACATCTATATAAGATACACATTAAAGACAACAGAGGGAAAAGTACTTTCAACGGCTTTGGGGCAAAACTGGACAACATGGAGACGCAGAAAGCTGATCAGCTGATCAGCTGATCAATGCTCAGCGGAGACAGAACCTGAGACTGGGAGGGCTCCCCGAAAAGACCCAGCCCGTGCGGGGACATCCAGGTGTGTTGCCGGTCCGGCTGGGCCAAGTCGTTCACCCTGGACAGAGCGCACCACTCTGGCAGGACCGGACCGGACCAGACCAGACCGGATTGGATCGGATTGGATCGGAGCAGAGCTGTAATCATTCGTTTCCTGCGAGTGTGTCCTCAACACATCCAAACAACGCTCGCTCACTCACGATGGTCAAAAAATCTTCTTTATCAGCTGGAAGCATGAAGGTGCTCGTTCCTGCAGTGAGGAAGAACTTCGCTGGAGCTGTTCTGGGATTCACCTGAGGGTTCTGTATAACGGAACATCCTTCTGTCCACACCAGAACAAGCTGAGAACTTCCTCCCAAACTCCTGAACTTCTAAGTGCTGAGTGTAGGTAACTACAGAAGGACTGAGGTGGACAACACAGGCGCAGTTCTGTGAAGTTAGATTCATTCTGAGCTCTCTATGCAGAGCTGCTGCGACCTTATCTGGTGTGTTGTATGCACCTACAGGCTGATGCATCGTTTATATGACACAGGCTACTGAGGCAGTTCAATCTAGAGGCGTTAATAATTCTGCATCTATCATTAGGAGGATCAGTGTTTGAGTGCTCAGGTTGGGATGCAGAGCGTCTGACAGGTGAACCGCTCCTCATTAGGGCGGATGGTGCTGCCCTACACTGTCTGGTTTAAGGAACGGAGGATTTCATTTATTCTATTCTTTTACTTTCTGTCACACTCAACATGTTCATCTATCTTACTGCATTTGAAACAACATGGAAAGTCCAAAACTGTCTGATCTAAGATTTACAAACTGAAACAGGTAATGAACTGGAAATTCATATTACAGTCACTGAAATTAAACAAGTACAACGTAGGTGGTCAAGTTATAGATGCCACATGTAACGATCCTGCTCGGGGGACTAATCCTTATCCACAAAACAATTCCTGTTCAGCTCACGAGTACGATCCGGGACCCCAGGGAAGGTTTGTCATCGCTCAGGGTAGGATCCTGTCTTCGCACTGAATTTGGCAGCATATATGGTCCTAATGAGGACAATGAAGATTTCTTCTTAACCTCGTCTTCATTGTGTGGCCTAAATATTATCGGTGGGGATTTCAGTTGCACTTTGAACACGTCGGTCGATCGCTCTACAAAATGTGATCCCCATAAAAAACAATCTAGAAAAACAATTTCACAATATATCGCAGACTTAAACTTATCTGAAATCTGGAGAAAACTTAACCCGGATAAATTGGAATACTCATGCGACTCAGGAATACAAAAGTCCAGGTCGCATTGATTATATCTTAGTATCACAAGAGCTGGTATTCAAAATGAATAAGTGTTGGTGTGACTGTGCAGTCATTAGTGATCACTCCCCCATTTCTGTCTGTACAAATGGAGAAGTTTCAACAGTTTCCTCCTAAAAGGCGTCTGCAAGTGAGGAGGCTTAAAAACCCAGAATGTGTTAAATATATAAGATAAGATTGACGTCTACTGTCAGATCAACACTAACCAAACTAACGCATGCATTAGATCTGAAGCCTTCAAGGCATATTATTAGTTTCACAAGCACAAAAACAAGAAACAAAAAGCAGAAGTTAATAAATTAGAGACGCAAATAAAATCTTTGGAAATAGATATAAATAATAAAGACGAACCAGAAAAACAAAAACAGTTACTAATTTTAAGAACGGAATACAATAAATTAACATCTGATAAAGCAGCGAAACGTTGACTGTGGTTGAACCAGACTTTCTATGATCAGGGAGAAAAGGCTGGCAAATTGTTGGCTTGGAGAATTAAAAGATACGATCTGAAAGCGCTATTAATGGCATAACTACTCAGTCAGGGGAGGAATCAAACGATCCTCAGATATTAATAACACATTTAAGGACTTTTACCAATCACTGTACAGGTCAGAATGCTCCTCCACACCCGCTTATAGAGACGCCTTTCGTAATCAGCTCCAGTTTAAAGCGCTCCTGAGGAGGTTAAAGAGGACCTGGATAAGGACGTAACGGTGGAAGAACTATCGCAGGCCATTAAAATGATCATCTCAGGCAAAGCTACGGGCCTGATGGCCTGCCGACAGAGCTTTATAAAACCTCCCAGAAGCACTTGTTGACCTCACTTATGTAATGTGTTTAATGAGTCATTTAATAATGGTGTATTACCACCAACTTTAAGACTCGCTACAATAATTCTTATTTTGAAACCTGGGAAAACAGCGACCGACTGCTCCTCGTTCAGGCCTATTAGTCTCATAGCAGAGTGATCAGAATGGGTTCGTACAGAATCATCATGGATTTCACGACATTAGAAGGATCCTCAACATAATCCACTCTAAAAATAATACAGTTATCTCTAGATGCCAGACAAGCGTTTATAGAATCGAGTGGCCTTATTTGTTCAATTTGCTACCAAGGTATGGACTTGGGGGAACATTTCTGAAATGGATAGAATTAGTGTATCCCAACCCTACAGCACGTGTAATGACTTATAACAATTTATCAAGCCTGTTAACGTTGGAGAGGTCGACCCGTCACGGCTGTCATGTCCATTAGAGCTGAGGCCAATTTGTCAGGTATAACAATTGGAGATCATGAACGCAGGATATCGTTGTATGCAGACGATGTGATCCTTTATTTGTCAAACTTATCAAACAGTTTTCAGACATTATTACATTTAATTAATAAGCTTGGTCAGTTTTCTGGATACAGTATTAATAATGCAAAATCTTCTATACTTTTCTTGAACAAAGGTGAAAGAACTACTCCAGTTACAGGAACACGAGGGAGCGCTTCACCTACCTTGGAATTAATATTACCCCCCAAAATAATACAGTTGCTAAAGCAACCTATGACCAGTTGATGAGAGACGTACTGGACTTGAAAAACGGACAACAACGCCAATATCATTGATCGGCCGGATCAATATAATCAAGATGGTATCTTACCAAAATATTTGTTTCAGTCACTCCTAATGCCAAAATCCTTTTTTAAAGAGATCAATAGTGCGTTTTGTTGGTGTATCTGGAACAACAGACTAAGACTCAGATTATTTGCCATGATGGGGATGATTACAGATGCCCAGTTCACACTGGTGTTACTGGGCCGCTCAGCTGCGCAGTGCTATGTTATACTCACACTCCCCTCCAGCATGGGTTTATATTGAACAAGCATCAATATCTAAGCTGCCATGAAGCCTACATTTATATTCAGCAGATTTCAAAACTTTAAAGAAAAAAACAACAAATCCCGTCCTTAAAAACTCTGTTGATAGATGGTTACAGCTCGCAGACACAGTTCACACCTGGCAGGGTGAAAACTTTTTGCTGGGCATCACATTGGAGACTCGTATGTTTAGGGCACTTTACTAACATTTAACGACCTTTGTTTGAAATATTCAATTCCAAAAAAACACTTTTTTAAATACTTACAATTGAAGCACTTCATCTCATGAAAGCATCGCCAGGCTGCACGTGAGCCGCCGCTGTCCTGCCATCGTGTTAAAACTCAGGAATGGGAAACAGCAAATCTCACACTGTGGCAGCACTTGATGTCTCACATGATGAGGAATCTAGTCATGATAGAAGGAGGGCATGGAGTTTAGATATTAAGGAAGCAATTGAAGAAGCTGAGCGGGCAACAGCTTGTTTAAAAAACCAACGTTATGTTAATGAGGACAACATAACCCTGAGAAACTCAGTGGATGTCCCCTGGCATTCCAGATGTTTGACTGAGAAAGGTACTTTAATTCATATGGGAATGTCCTAAGCTGGTAACTACTCGGAAAATGATTGTCCGCACTCTAAGTGAAATCACAGGTGTTCAGGTACCCTGCGTAGCAAAGCTCTGTATTTTAGGGATATTCCCAGATTGAAGTGTGAGACTGAGATCAGCTGTGGCCTCCTGCAGGCCGGGAGGATGGCTGCTCTGTCCCGGAGAGAGACTGAAGTATCTTCTACACAATCTTGGATTAGAGAGCTGGCAGCGTGTGTTACATTAGAGAAGCTAACCTATGAAATTAGGGGTGAGGTGCAAGAGTTTGAGGAGGTGTGGGCACCCTGGATGGACTTTCTGCAACAGTAGGTTGTATTTATCTGTAAGGCGAGTGAGTGTGACAATTTTACATTTTTTAAATTATTATTATTGTTGTTATTTTATTTTATTTTATTTTTACATCTTGTTATTATTTATCCATGTATTTATGTGTACTTGTTGCGTGTGTGTGTGCAGCGAGCTCTGCCTGCATCTCACTGTGCAGCTCGTGTGACGTGTGTCTTATGTCCATATTGAGAATCAATTAAAAAAACATTGTGAAAAAGAAAAAAAGAATAAAAGGTTATGATAAAAACAAAATACATTTTTAAAAGTATGAACATTTAAACCGTAAAATTATCTTCTTTTAGTCCATCACACTTTTTACTCCATTTATCTGACATCAGTGAAACAGTAACGTTTACTTTACGGACGTTAAAGGGCTTTTCACAGCCGGTTCAGGCTGATCCACAGGCCCGGGTCAGCTCTGAGCCTGGGCCGAGGGTCTGCTCTGAGCCTGGGCCGAGGTTCTGCTCTGTGACAGCCGGGTTATTGTCACGCAGGACACTTTTACTTACAACACGCGGTGCTATCACTGCAGGATATGCAACAGGAGCAGGAGGATCATCCTGCTGCCTGAGGACCTACAGACAAGAGTACACACACACACACACACACACACACACACACACACACACTCACACTCACACACACACACACACACACACACACACACTCACACACACACACACACACACACACTGGACACAGCAATCACAGTGTTATTTAGCTCCTGATCAGTAAAGAAGATAGTATTGATCTGCGGTCCTGATCAGGTCTCGTTGCTCTGATGGTTACAGGTGTGTGGAGCAGCAGACAGGGGGCGCTGTTGATCTCTCCCCCTCTCCTCGAGATGCATGCCGGGTAGATGAGGATGGCGTCTGCGGGCTGTGTGGAGGAATGAGACGGCTGACCGCTGACAGTTTCCCCGGTGAACCCGCACCGTCTGCGGCCTCAGGTGTCTGAGCGGAGCGGAGCTGCAGGTGTTTCTGAGCGATGAGGTAAACACAGCGCTGCTGTCAGCCGCAGACAGCTGGCCTAACCCGGGATACAACCGGGCTGAATACCCGGCTAATAACCGGGTTAAGGACAGACGGATGCTAACATGCTAACAAATCAGCTGGCTGATGTCTAGTACAGGTTAGCTTAGCTTACAGCTGAAAGCAGTTTGACTTGTAGTCTCAGCTAGCATGTTGTGGTGTAGTTTACCTGTGTAGTGTGTAACCTCAGTTAGCTTCATGTCATTAAACCGTTTGATTGAATTAGCCGACATGACTGCTAACAGCCCGGCTAACTTTCGCCTATCAGCTGCTCTGACAGCCTGAAAAAACACGTCAGGAACGTCAAATGAGTTATGACGTCACCGCATGGTAGTGACGTGTCTGTGACGGCGCTGACACCGCAGCAGGAGGGTGAACCGGCCAACTCGCCGGCTGGATGCTAACGTTAGCATGTGGGCCTGAGCTGAGTGCAGCTGACTGGTGAACAGGTGAGCAGCTGATCACTTCTGAATCTGACGTCATTCAAACTGAATACAGGTTGCCTCACAGTGAGGCCTGGCCTTCAGTCACATCTGACATCAGAGTGTGCACCAGTTAACCAGTAGAGCAGTAAACCAGCAGCCGTGTGTGTCCCAGTGGACCCGTCTAATTGCTGATGTGTGAGCCCGTTCACACAGAGGCTGCAGATTCAAATAGGTGTGACGTCATGATGACGTCTGTGTGTTTCCAACATGTTTCCCAGGTGTCCTCCTGTCAGTCTGAACCTGCTGACAGTTTATTATCATATGGATGCTGTTATAATGTGCAGTGATTGAGATCCTGACCCACCAAACATCCTGGAAAGTGACAAAGTTACATTTTTCACTCTAAATTACATAAATTCATCACCACCACTAGTAAACTGGGCTGCCTGACTCTGTCACTGTGGAGCGGCTGACCGTCACCGTGACAACAGTAACTACAACAACACAAACAGTGAGTTGGTTTTTTGGCGGAGGGCTGGGACGACGCGTCAACGTAGTCCAAGACATTAATTCGTCGACATGAATAATTTGCGTCGACGCGTCGTCCCAAACAGGAAGTGGTAGGACCCGCGGAGGCTGAGAATAGCCCCTCCCACACAGAGACGCTGCATTAATGCCGCAGCGGCGGTTCATCAATTCTCCGCCGTTGGTCGTTCACACAGAGCAAAGCACCGCTGGAGTAAAGACGAACCGCTGTGTAATTCACACAGAAAGCTGCGCTGCGGCTCCGAAAGAGACTGTACACGTCATGGTGAAGACGTCGGGTGTTTCGCAGGTGTCCCCCCTGTCAATCTAAGCCTGCAGACCGTTTATAATGTGTAGTGATCAGTGTTGGGTGTAATGCGTTACTTACTGTAATCACATTACTTTTGTCAGTAACGAGTAGTGTAAGGCATTACTGTTCTGAATGTAGTAATCACATTACAGTTCGCAAACCTGTATAACCAAACAGCATGGTCGCACGCATCACACACGCCGGGCTGGGGGGGAGACGGCCGCCAATTTGACGACTTTCTCGCTAGATTCAGCAACTTTTCAGACCCTCTTAGCGACTTTATTTCTGAAAAGCTACGAGCGACAAATTTAGCGACTAATTCAGATCATCGGGGGAAAGGCGAGAAATACATTATATTGTAGTTTACATGCTGCTCAGAGTGATCGCAGACCACAGCTCCTCTGCAGCAGCGCCGGGCTCTCTGCCCTCCCGCGCGGCTGTGCAGGCGGCAGGACGGTGTGTGTATGGAGCGCTGGCTGGGCAGCAGGAGGGTCAGAGATACAAACATTACTTTGAATTTGTTGAATGTAAGGAAAATAACTTGACTGTAAGGTGCACTTTGCCCGTGTTGGAAACCTCTCCTCACCGCTGCTAACACGACCTCAAACTTAACGAAGCACCTACAGAGACAGCACGCACACACAGAGCTTGTTGCTAAGGAACCGTGGAGCAACATGAATGAGACGCCAAGACAGAATGTAACAAATAATGTAACGAGTAATGTAACTTATTACTTTCTCCAGGCAGAAATCTTGTAATGTAAGGTATTACTATTTTTGAAAGTAGTAGTTAAAGTAAAAGTTAAAGGTTTTTGCCGATGACAGACGCTGTTTTTCGGGCAGAAATGTGATGAAGAGTTGGGCGGACAGACAGGAGGACAGTCAGGAGGACAGACAGGAGGACAGACAGGAGGACAGACAGGCGGACAGACAGGAGGACAGACAGGAAGACAGACAGGAGGACAGACAGGAGGACAGACAGGAGGACGGACAGGCGGACAGACAGGCGGACAGACAGGAGGACAGACACTCATCCACATAACTGCAGTATTTTTTTTCTCATAAGTTGCCAAAGACTGTTACAGTTACTACGTTACTGTTGTTTGGTCATGTAGCGTTGAGTTATGGGACATTTCTCTTTTATTTGATGAGTGAAGAACCTGATCATCTGCCAGACTATTGGGTTGTTAAAAACCTGGTTTCAGGGTCTTGGACAGG
Organism: Diplodus sargus; assembly: GCA_903131615.1. Lineage (NCBI taxonomy): Eukaryota > Metazoa > Chordata > Actinopteri > Spariformes > Sparidae > Diplodus > Diplodus sargus. The sequence continues at coordinate 311,183 of CAEMYA010000577.1, read as the reverse complement.
TTTTTTTCTTTGATTTGTTTATTTTTGTCCCAAAATACTGTGTGAAGAAGAAGTCTGTCTGCACATTGTTGAACTTTATATCTGGCTCTGCATAGTTGGCCACCTGGCTGACCCGCAGAAACCAAGTGCAAACAGTGGGCAGTGTGGAGCCGGTGTTGGTTCTGAGAGAACTGCTGAAGGCCCGACTGCGGGTGGAAGATGCCTATAAAATGATGGAGACTCCGCAGGCTTTTAAACAGATATGAGCTGTTGGGGAAGTTTTGTGCTCCGCGTGGGAGGACGGGGAGTTAGTCGGGCTGTAACGATACACGTATCGAAACTGAAATCGCGACACTCATATCCACGAACCTGTCTCGCGCTGTGAGAAGGCAGAATCGCAACACAACTTCCAGTCCAGATCAGCCCTATGAACTATAAGTATCCCCTTTCACATAGCGACGCTGGCCGCTGCATTAACGGTCCACAGCGGTCGTTAGCCAATTCTCCGCCGTTGTTCGTTCACACAGAGCGAAGCGCTGCTGAAGTAAAGACGACCCGCTGTGTAATTCCCACAGAAAGCCGGCGCTGCTTCTCCTAAAGAGACGTGACGGTACACATCATGATGATGACGTGTGTTTTTTGAAGGGGTTTCCTCGGTGTCCCCCCCTCGGTAACATTCAGTAAGTTAAATTTTTTTTTGCTTGTGACAGACGCTGTTTTTCAGGCAGAAATGTGACGAGGAGTCTGTAGGACAGACAGGAGGAAGGACGCTTCTCCACGTACAGCTGTGGTATTTTTAGCTTGTTGCCAAAGACAGTTACAGTTACTACGTTACCTTAGTTTGGTTCTGTAACGTTACTTTGTGGGACATTTCTCTGTATTAAGTTGAGTGAAGGATCTGTGCAGTTAACAGACCATCAGATAGACTCGCCCTCCACAATACTGCAGCTCTGATACTATCAGACGAGTATCATATACAGAAGTTACTGAAATGTTACGTAAATAAAATGTTTAATTTGAAAAAAAAATAAACATTGAGGTTTATATATCGAACCGTGGGTCAAAATTCGTGATACAAACCGAGTCGTGAGTTTGGTGCATCGTTTCACCTCAGAAGTTAGATATACATCTCTGAATCTGTCTTTCTGTTGTTGGTGTTGTTTTAGGGAGGGATGGCGTCCGCAGAGGGGCCACCTGCATCTATCTGGCATGGAGTGTGGATAGTCCCACCAGTTAGTAGCGTTAGAATGGCTGCTCATGTTGGCTGCTGGTGAGCAGGTGGGACATGACAAACTCTGCTTTTCATCACGGATGAACAAAGCAGTGGTTGTGTTCGTTAAAGACAAGCCTCTTGTTCATCAGCTGGTGCAAAGTGAGTGTTTGTCAGAGATTTGCAGGTGTCCTGCTGTCCGCCCCATGCCTGGCTTACTGCCGCTGTCGCCAGTGGTGGCCTTGGCGCCGGGCCCGTGGCCTGTGGCAGGGCTGCGCACGGTGTTACGGCCGGCAGCGCCATGGTCCAGCCCAGCGGACCCGAAGCCACTGCCGTTGATGGTGTTGTGGGTGCAGCCAGAGCTACTGGTGCGCTGTCTAAAAATGATGAAGTAGACAGGGAGGAAGAGAGGCAGCCAGAGAGGCAGCAGGCTGATGTGGCAGCAGAAAACCGGAGCAGCTCTCAGTGTGCAGCTGCTGAAGTTCAGGTACAACAGGCTGAGACAGAAGCATCCACAAGAGACACACAACAGTGAGACCACTGCAGAAGGACTGAGTGTGTCCAGGAGCCAGGTGTCAGGGGAGCAGATGACATGGAGTATGACTTTGAGTCAGATACCATTTCTGTAGGTGAAACTTCCACTAAGACCACAGATCTTTACTCTCTGGAAGAAGTGAATCAGTTTCTGGATGAGACCTTTAAGAAGTCTGACAGAGTAAGGAGCCCTTTTTACACAGCAACGCCACATTATCGGCTCTATCGGCCCAGGTCTGCCTGGAGGACTTGGATGGGGGGAAGAGGGACTGAAGGTGTTGTTCTGGGCACAGAGGGCTTCCAGAAAAAGAACTGGGAGGCAGTGAAGGAGAAAGTGTGTGCTCGGTTGTCTAAATGGCACTAGTTGCTACTAGGGGTGGTGAAAAAAATCGATTATTGATTAATCGCGATTACAATATTGACGATTATGAGTCGATTATTACATTTCCAAAATCTATTTATTTATTTATTTATTTATTTATTTATTTAATTGTAATACAAACTGGAGTCCTCCTCTTACTGGCTCCCGCTACATGGTCCACAGTGTGGAGCCAAGATATTTTATTCCATCCGGAGCTTTTTCACACTTAAATCGGTTCCAAATCTTTACAAGGAGACAAAGCTTTCCATGCACGAGTCCTTCAACTCTGCTCACAGGGCAGCAGTAACCTGCCTGGACATCCAGAGCTGCAGTCTCATACGTGACCGTTACAGCTCATATGTCAGCAGGTAATGGAAGCTAATGTCCTGCGTACTTCAGACGAGAGCTGTGGATGATCGCCACACAAGTGCTAATATGTGTGAGTTTCTTAAAGCAGGCGAGTGGGGAACAGAAACACGACCTGGTTCTCGTCACCAACAATGCTTCTAACATGAGTCCGGCTGCTGAGCTTGGCCACTTTCTTTTAACAGTGAAAGACATTTAAAACAAAGTAAAAAATAATAATTTGGATATTACAGTTGCACTATACAATATTGAAGGTGCTGTGAGGTGTTACGCAAAAGTAAAATAATTCAGCAGCTGACTGATGTTAAATGGAAGATCAATAATCGTATAGATCCCTAGTTGCTACCCCAGCTGTCATATAGGGGAAGTGTTCTAGTTGCCAATAATTGTTTAGTTTAATTTTTTTTTTAAGGCATAGACATCTTTATTTTTTGACAGTGGATAGATCAGAAAAGGGAGAGAGACTGGGGTGTGACATGCAGTACAGGTCCTCCGGCTGAATTTGAACCGGCGTCCACTGCGTTCATGGCATGCGCTCTAACCACTTGACTACCTGCGCACCCCTAGTTGCCAATAATTTGGTTGCCTCGACCCTCTGGCACAAACTAATAGCACTGACACCACCAAGAGGCCTGATAGAGGACATTCAAAGAGCCATCTTGGACTTTTTCTGGTCCGGCAAACGCTGGATCTGTGCAGCTGCCCTCTATCTACCTGTGGCTGGAGGGGGACAGGGACTGATCAGCATCTAGTCTAAGAGCTCCTCTTTCAGACTCAGAACAGCACAAAAACTTATTTATAATTGTGTCCCAAGCTAGTGTGTAGGGCTGGGCGATGTATCGATATAAAATTTATATTGATATATTTTTAAATGTGATATGGAATTAGACGCCATCTTGTATATCGATATAGTTCAGATCTGCGCTGTGGTCCTTGCTCCAGGTAAGCGCTGACCCGGAGCTCTCTGCTCCCCGCGCCACAGAGAGGGGAGCGGCTGGAACAGACACTCCGGCACCCCGCAACAAACAACTCGGTGGGAATTCATGGCCGCCGTTGCCCCGCACTTTAGCCTTGATGCCCCGTGAAAAAACTCATCGTACGGCCACAGTGGCCTCTGTGCCCCTGGCCCGGTCAGCTGGCCCAGTCAGCTGGCCCGGTCAGCGCAGCGAGCTCGCCTTGAATTACAGCCACCTGAGTGCACAGTATCACTCACAGTAACTTCAGTGAGTCCGCTGTTTGTGCAGGTGGAGTCTCATCATCACGATGATCTCACGTGAAGCCTCTCAAACAGCAGCAGCGTCTCAAAACAGAAGAACAAACTTACAGCACAGCGAGCTCAGCCGGTTTGATATGATACGTAACTGACTTATGTGGTAGGATTTAGTTCGGTAAAGTTGGAAATATTTTCACAGATTCGAACTTCCCGGATCAATAACTCATGAGTGAAACCTTGTTGAAACACAACCGACGGCTCTTTCCTACCGCAGTGAGGAAGACAACGAGCTACAACCGTATTTTCATCAGAACGAGCGTCTGGACAGTAACTCTGGTCTTAATTGATCAGGTTTTTTCTTTAATTAGTTTATTTTTGGCCCAAAATACTGTGTGAAGAAGTCGTCTGTCTGCACATTGTTGAACTTTATATCTGGCTCTGCATAGTTGGCCACCTGGCTGACCCGCAGAAACCAAGTGCAAACAGTGGGCAGTGTGGAGCCGGTGTTGGTTCTGAGAGGACTGCTGAAGGCCCGACTGCAGGTGGAAGATGCCTATAAAATGATGGAGACTCTGCAGGCTTTTAAACATATATGAGCTGTTAGGGAAGTTTTGTGCTCCGTTGGGGAGGACGGGGAGTTGGATATACATCTCTGAATCTATCTTTGTGTTGTTAGTGTTGATATTGTTGTTGTTGTCCTGAAGCCGGTGAAAGAGTGATTTCATTTTGCTTCTTGAAGTGGCTCAATAAACCTCTCCTTTTCTCCTGCAGGAGCGTCATGTTGTCTCCTCCAGGTGTCCTAGCTGTTGGACGATGCTGTGTTTTTCCACTGGGTGGCGCCTCCTGAGCCGAGCTCCACGCCGCCCCCCTTGCCCCATTGGTTGCTCTTTTGCCATGTACGCCACCCGCCTCTACAGTACTGCAGGAGGAGGAGGTGGTGGTGGAGGTGGTGGGGTCAAACAGGGGCGGAGGGCAGGGCTTGCCATGCTCGAGGCACCCCACCCCCACCACCCTCAGCCAGCCCCACCTCCCCCCACCTACCCCTTGTATCAGGGCCGCCCTGACACCCATCGAGGAGCACACTACCACCACCACCACTACCATCCCCACCCTCACCCTCATCCCCACCCCCACCCACAGCCCACCCACCTGGCCCCGCCGCCGCTGCCCCCACACTACCAGCACCACTCTCACTTCCACGTGTATGGAGGTGGGACAGCAACCGGAGGGGCGTCTGCCGCCAACAGCAAAAAGAAGACGTGGAACTTCATCCACGAGAAGATGAGCTACGACACGTTCTTCACTATGAAGCGGCTGATAGAGCGCTCACGACGTCCTGATGAGGTGCTACGCTGGGTAACCCAGAACCCCGCCAAGATCTCTCACAACCACTATCCTGTTGCTCTGCAGAAGATTGGGCAGCTGCTACAGGCCACGTGCCCACCACGAGGAGGAGGAGGAGGAGGGGGAGACACGGACACGGACCCCGTGGGAGGAGGAGGAGGAGCCGCCGCAGCAGCAGAAGGCGGAGACGCACGTCAAATTCTGGAGCATCAAGACTTTCAGACGCTCTGTAATGCCATTGTCAATGACTGCGCCAAGTTTGACAACTTCAGCATTGTCAACTGTCTGTATGCCGTGGCTGCGCTTGGTGAGTTATCGTGATGTCATCAGAAATGTATGAGACGTTGTGTAGTGGTCTCAGGTGCTCAGGTGTGTTAATGCATCTGCTCTCTGCAGGTCTTGCCAGTGACTCTCAGGTGGTACAGGTGCTAGAGGCGGAGTCTCAGTCCAGACTGAACCAGTTTAACCAGAAGGATGTGTCCATGGTGTTCAGCTCCAGCATGAAGCTCCATCCGGGCAGTCAACATCCTTTGACCGAGGCCTGCCTGGCCGGCCTGGAGAAGAACCTAGAGAGAGAGCGCCATCCTCAGACACTCTTCCTGCTTCTGTCATACTACAGACTGAAGTGGCGCTCACTGCAGCCGCAGGAAGCTGCTGCAGCTGCAGGGGGCACTAATGCCGCCACCACCAACACTAACAACACACCTTCAAACCCTGAACAGCTGCTCGCCAACAGGTGTGTAAAAAGTATTTAAAGTCTGTGTATAGTATTTATTTGTGTGTGGCACAATTTTGTCCTCAGTCCAACACACAGAGCAGAGCCCCGCCCTCAGTCTAACACACACACAGCAGAGCCCCGCCCTCAGTCTAACACACACACAGCAGAGCCCCGCCCTCACTGGTTTATCAGAGTAAAACTCATCAACCGGCTTTGTTTCTGCATATGTGCAACCTCTGTGCCTTCATCGTCTTTCAGGAAGATCCTTCGTCTAGTCAAACACACCCTGGCGAGTGTCAGTGGTGTTCGTGACCAGGAGATGGCGCTGCTGGATGAGATGTTGGCAGCGTGTGCTCGAGAGGCAAGCAACAAAAGTCTGGAGCTGATCTTCAGTTCTCACTTGTTCTACCAGAACAGACAGGAGAGGTTCATCAGCAGCCTGGCAGGTACAGTCTGATCACATGACACACAGGATTAATCAGAGGCGTACTTATTGTGTGATCAGCTGAACATGTGACCTGCTCTCTGACAGAGGAGCTGCCAAAGAAAGTAGACAGCATCACTCCGTACACAATGGCTCTTATCGCCAAATACATCGCTCGTCATCGCCTCAGAGAGACACGGCTGCTTGACACCATTGCAGACTTCCTGGTGAAGAAGGCCGAGTACCTGGACAGTAAGGTGTGGGTCGATAGGTGCTCTCGTGGTTTTCTGTGTGTGTTTACAGCACTCTGCAGGTCTCTTTGTGTGTGTGTGGGTCCTCAGGTGATCCAGAAGCTGGTGTTCCCGTTCAGCAGGATGAGCTACCGTCCCTCCAACGAGCAGCAGTTCTTCTCTCGGTTGGAGGAGGTGGTGGAGCTGAAGGCACTCAGTTCGCCACTCGCCACTGTCAACATCCTCATGTCTCTGTTCCAGCTGGGACATTTCCCTGGGCTGGTGCTGCACCGTGTCTTCTCCTCCGCCTTCATCAGCAACGTTACCAGTACGTGAACACAGCTCCACCAGGACAGAGTGCAGGTTTTATCAGAGGCTGCAGGAAATATTTCGTTTCTGTTATTTTGTCTACAGACAGTCCGTACGCTCTCATCGTCCGGCGGTACCTCTCTCTTCTCGATGCCGCGGTGGAACTTGAGTACCGCGACTACACCGGACCAAGACTGCAAGACGCCCACAAGGTCCTGATGTTTGACCACGCCCTGACTGCTGATGAGGTCAATCGCAAGTACAGGTAGTCACCAGACTCCCTTAAAAAAATTGGGGATTTTAAGAGTTGTTTGATGAAAACAAACTTAACAAACTCATTGTGTCCTTGTTGTAACTTCAGCATTAAATCTTTCAGCTGCAGTTGTTTGTCTCCTTGTAAAAAGTGTCAGTTTGTGGCAGCATGTCTGTACCAGCCTGTCTGCTTCTGTGTCTAAAGTGCTAAAGTCTTACCTGCCAACATTGATCAGCTGTTTGAACACACTGTTTACACTGATGTCACCATTTACACTCCATTTATGAAAGAAGAAACATGTTATTGATCTAAACATGTCACATGTTACAAAGACACTAAACAGGAACAATATCGGCTCCTTCTTTGTCCCCAGACTCCCTTAACAAATGTGTCAGTTTAGTGAGTTGTTGAGTTGGAGACTCTTTATAAACTCTGTGAAACTCTGTCTCTGACTCATTCTGCAGTATTATGAGCCTGGTCCGATTTGTTTGAACTGGTTCTTCAGGTGAGTGATGGTGCTGTACCGGTCCAGTTGAAACTGGTTCTGATCCGTTTGTGTCCTGTCAGTTATAAAGGTCTGGTGGCCGAGGCTCTGAGACAGCTGGTTGGAGAGCAGAACTACAAACAGGATGAAGTACTGCCCCCGGGGTACTACACAGGTACTACACACAAAGTACTACACACAGAGTACTACATACTGACTGCTGTAATCTGATTACCATCTGTTGGTCTCCAGACTTTGTGCTGTGGATGGACAGTTCTGGTCGGGTTCTTCCCATCAGGACTGGGTCTGGTCTGGCTCTAAGCATCGTTCCTCCGACCTGCGTTGCTGTTGCAACCAAGCCAGCTGACGCCGCGGTTACCGTGGTGACCTCAGAGTTCCAGAAGTTCTCTCCATTCGTGGCACTGGAGGAGGGGGCAGAGCAGCCATGTCAGGTGGGTGAGGCCATGGGGGGGTCCATGGAGCCCCGGCCTTTCCTGCCCCATCACATCCGCAGCACGATGGGGGCCACGGTGGCCTCTGGGCCCCCACGTGCCGGGACAAACGGCAGCCCCTTGGACTACGGCCCCTACTATGTCCCTGCGGCGGAGTACTACTCCAGTCTGGCCAAGGAGCACTCTCTGGAGAGCCAGGACAGCTCCACACTCAGCAGCCCCCCCTCTGATGGCCTGGCCCAGCCCGGGCCCCCGGGGCCCACAGGGGCCGTCGCCTCAGACTCACTCTTCCAGTTCTCCATCAGGAAGATCCTGGAGGACGAGGGGGCTGCGGGGGGCCAGGGGACGGACTGTGAGCTTCCCGGGTTCTACGAGGACGTGACATATTCTGAGGGGGGCGGGGCAGACAGAGGGGCAGCGTCACCTCCGCAGCTCCATCCCCCAAACAGACCCGACGCAGAAAGCCCCCCTACAGACCAGAGGAAGATCAGGAGGTGAGTCTAGAACCTGATCATACAGGGTTCACTAACAGAACCTGGGCACGATGTCACATCACATACTGATGACTATTGGTCGATCTGTCCTCTGCAGGGTTATCATGTCCGTCAATGATAAGTGGCACTACTGCCACAACTGTGAGGTTCTGGTCGGTTCCAGAGCCATGAGGGACCGACACCTGAGGCTGCTGGGATACGTCATCCTGCAGGTGAGCCGCATCACACCTGCAGGACTTTGTGTTTGATGACCAGCAGGCGGCAACTTGCCTGCTTTCAGACATACTGTAGAGGATGATGAGTTCAGGGTCTCCTTGCAACAGTTACTACACCTGTACAGGGATGTAGATCAGAGGGCGGAGGATGTCTGTCTGTGTGTTCATGTCATGTGACCTGTTGTCCTTGTTGTCCCCTCTCAGCTGCCGTACCACGAGCTGGAGAAGCTGAACGGCATCGAGGAGGTGAAGCAGTACCTGCACAAGAAGCTGCTGGACGTCCCACTATGACGCTCTCTGTGTGTGTGTGTGTGTGTGTGTGTGTGTGTGTGTGTGTGTGTGTGTGTGTGTGTGTGTGTATGTATGTGTGTGCGCGCGTGTCCTGGTTCTGGGGTTGGATTGGGGTCAGAGGTCAAACATGAGTGAGGAAAAGAGTGACGACTCCCTCACTTAACTTCTTGTTTATTCAGATCACAGCTGCAGCGACCAGTTATTTAATCATTGAATCAGTTAATTAATCAGCTAATCAATAACTCGTCTGCTGCCAGTTTGAAAACAAGACGACACTTTTTATGAACACTTTTATAAAGCAGTGAGTGAGCAGTTTATCATCAACAGATGAAGGATTCTAATAAAGTGTAGCTGCAGCTGTAAACATTATCGAGGAGGTCGACTCAGACGCATCAGCTTGTAAAGGACACGTCCGCTGATTTCTGCCCATTTTCCAATCAGATCAATGCGTTTCAGATTGATCTCTCTTCTGTTCATTTCTACAAGACAAATATTAAACCTGCTGCAGAGAAATAAATCCAAACTCACTTAGCAGAACTCCACCAGTCAACAACCAAACCTGTTCAATTTTCAGTGTATTTAAAGAAAAGTTATTCATAAATTATCAAATACTTCCGTCGCGTGTTGTTCAGGTACTTTCAGAAAATCAGAGCGCTGTGCAAAACTAAAATCATAAACACAAACAATCATTAAACATGTACATTTAAAGTTCCCCATGTTAAAATTGTCCTTGAACGCACCATCAGGTGTGACAGTGGTTTATATTGGAACATGGTCCAGAGGGAAACACCCAGCTGGTCCTTTAACGTGTCATCATGTTGCTTTGATCTGATTGGTCGCTGTGTGGATGAACAAACATATCTTTTTATAACGTTTGGTAACAACGATGATGATGATGCATGTGTGGACTTTGTTCTTTTGGGCGTCAGTTTTATAAAACCAGACGATGGAGTAGTTTTTCTGTGGTGAGAGCAGGGGCTGTTGGGTACTGTAGTTCTGAGTGAAAGGAATGTTGCCACGGTAACGTGGTGTGTGTGCCAAAGGCCTGGAGGACGACGAAGTGTGGGGGTAAATGTTGGGGTCAAAGGTCAGATTATTTATTTGTGTATCGGTGACGGACTGAGAAGCTTGTTTATATAAATCTATTCATTCAAATGTCTATAAAACTGAAACCAAACTCCACTCGTCTGACGCTCTCTTTCATTTTCACTCACTGCTCCACAGGTGGACGGTCACAGGTGACAACCAGTCAGGTCCTTGTACTACTTCCTGTGCTCACAAGGGCTTTTCAAATTAAAGAACTTCAAAGGAAGGTCTTTAATTATTCAGATTCAAGAACACATGAAGTGGCTGTCAGTCATGATGTCACACTGATGTCACATCATGGTGTGTTTGGTGACAAACCAAATCAGACAACAGAAATGAGAAAAGTGCATTTATTATTTGTTAATAATTTTCTCAGGCAGGCAGCTGATTGGAGGCTGAACACTGGCCCCTCCCTCAGCGGTAACTAATAGCAAACAATAAGCTCCGCCCCTTCCCCCTGCCTGTCAACTCTGTACAAACCCCGCCCACTGCCATTGCTCCAAGAAATAAAACAAATGTCTCCGCCCGTCTAAAACGTCTGTCAGATAAAAACCAACAAACACTCGATAAAAACTGAAACAAATGTAACAAAACACTCCGTCAGGCTCCGCCCCCTTCAGAGGGGAGATGGGAGGGGCCAGCACGACCGCAGTATGACATCACCACTTCTCATTGGTCCGCCGGGATGATCAGCGTGCGAGGTGGCGTGGCCTGCACAGCCTGTCCTCTTCAATGAGGTGGAGGGGGCGGAGCTAGTCCGAGTCCGAGTCACTGGATTCTTCAGAGGAGCTCTGATCTTCGTCATCCTCGTCATCCTCTTCGTCGTCTTCGTTCTGAGGAAATCACAAAACAGGAATGGTGGTTCTGCCGTGTGTAAGATGATGTCATCAAGTCAAACCTGAACACTAAAGTTAACTTAATATTAGGGCCGGGACTCGATTAAAAAAATTAATCGAATTAATCAGAGGCTTTGTAATTAATTAATCGAAATTAATCGCATTTTAATCGCATATAAATATTTGACCTGAGAACAGTGAGAAGCAATTTTTTTCACATGGATTTTAGTATACCATTGAACAATGACTGAATACATCAGCTTAAGCAACAAAACATTGTTTTTTTTTCCAAGATCAACAGACCAGTGCAATTTCTGCCATAAAGTGTAGCAATAGCATATTTAGGAATACGTTTCAGAGATCCAGGTAGCCAACAGGTAGGTAGACCTTCTATAAACTATAACACTTTGTTTTGGGTCCTTGTACTCGGAGTCGAGCCGACGTCCACGCTAGCTCCCACGCTAACGCTAGCTGCTATATGCTTAGCATGTAGGTGATATCTGAGGCTTGATATGCTGCGGTGACACGCGAACTCCTTCTTGCATAATTTGCACACAACCGTCTCTTGTCTACGCTGCCATCCGTCCGCTTTTTAAAACAAAATTTCCAACCAAAGCGTCTCATCTGCTTCTTCGTTCATTGTTGTTGTCTGAAGTCATGAATGCTGTGCATGAACGTTAGTTGGTGCTCCAGTATAATCGGTACCCCTGAAACTCATCCAGTGAGAAACGTTCCGCGGTGCAAAAATTAGTACGATTAAAATGCGTTAATTTTTGTGTAATTGATTAATCGTAATTAACGCGTTAAAGTCACGACCCTACTTAATATTAATACTTAAAGGCAGATTCAACGGATTTTAATGGAATAATGATGTCATCATGTTTTATGATTAAACACATTAATAGACAAAGTTTACAGCGGAGAGTCGTCGATGCTTCAGTAGCAGAATTTACCTCCTGATTTAATTTAATCAATTATAATCTGTCAAGTTGATCATTTATTAACTGATACTATGAATGAAACCCTGGAGCCAATAATTCAACTACTTGTAACAAACACACTGACTTAAAATGATTGAAGTGAAACATTTTCTCACTTTGATCATCAGTCACACTCTGAGCGCTGTCAAGGTTTGAAGGCTGATTTGATTTCTCACCTCGTCCTCGTCGTCACTGTCGGTGGATCCTGACGTCTCATCATCTTCATCAGAGTCAGACGAGTCGCTCTTCTCCTCGTCTGAGTCGGACATGTCCTGCTGAAAGACAGACAGGCAGACGCTGTGTCACAGCCTGACAGACCTCACTGAGGGCGTACATACAAGCTGTGGTACAGGTTTAATAAAGTGTATGTTCAGTTTGTTGTTTCAGCGCAGCTCTGATCTGCAGCGCCAATGTTCACGTCAAATATCATCATAATCAAAACCTTTAACACAGAAATAAATGTTTACCTGTGATCCCGGCCGAATCATCTGGTCAACACTTGTATCTGACATTTACTGTTCACACTTCTGATGGTTAGTTTTGAACTTCACTGATAACACTGTACTCAGATTTGTTTATTTTTGAACACAGTGAAAACTTGTGTCTGTTGTCCGTGTTTTGTGTTGTTGTGTCTCGTTGTGGTGCTACCTTGGCTCGGTACGCCATGGCCCTCTTGGCCACGCCCACCGTCTGTGCCGCAGCTCTTGAACTTGCCGCCTTCCCCTTAGCCGTCACGCGGACTTTAGCTCCGGGACTGCTGCGGACTTTAGTGGTGCTGCGACGTTTCTGATGGAGAGAACAACAAACAAACAAACAGATGAACACACAGAAACGCCGCTGAACGACACTGCTAATGCTACGTTAGCTTAAAGACAGGAAATAAAAATTGGTCTCATGTTCATGACAAAATATCAATTTGTGTTAACATTCAAATATTTTTGATGACTCGTGAACTCATACAATTGAACAACAGCTTAGCTACGCTAATGCTATGCCATATTAGCTCATTTGACCGTACTACCATTTTGAGTCCTGTTAGCTTGTGTTCACCTTGCTAGTGTTAGCTTGATGTCCTTTCTGTTAGCTGAGCGTGTTAATGTTATGTTAGCTTGTTTGTGCTGGATTAGCAACAGTTCCATGATGTGGATTAAAACAACGACTCACTGAGGAGGAGAACTCTTTGTAGACGGCTCGATCCTGAGGAGACAGAGACTGCAGAGAGGAAACAATCAGACACACGATCAGCTTCAGCTTGTCTGTCCGGACTGAAGCAGCACATCAGACCGGAGCAAAAGTCACGCCAAACAAACTGGTTTAGAAATGTTCCTCATTAAAGAAGAACTTCGGTCAATTTCAACATGCAGCTTTATTGCTCAAGCTGCCCTTGACTTGCCAGCACTGAAAACGTGAACACTTTGGTCCACCCCTTACAGGGCTGCTTGAACGGAGAGTTAGCATTGACAGCTAACAGTGTGGGGTAACAACTTTACACTGTGTTTTAAACATCTTAACATGCTCCAAATATCACCCCAAAAGCTATGCGACATCAGCAGACATCTTACAACACAGCACTGTAGTGTGTATGGCTCAAAATGAATAAAAAAGTGGTTAAAACAGCGTGTTTGTGCAAGCAGCTACTAACCGGTTTGTTTACATCTCGTCTTCCCGAAGTCCAAACTAGTCGATCCGTCGAGCGTGCGCTGACTCCCTCACTGGCAGACGGAAACTTTTGCAGACAGAAACGTATTCCAGCATTTTTGTTTTTC
>CAEMYA010000577.1:245416-257069 GCA_903131615.1 Diplodus sargus | reverse complement strand
GGAAAGTAATCTGAGGCGTTACAGATGTTGGACAGTAATCTGAGGCGTTACATGTGTTGGACAGTAATCTGAGGCGTTACATGTGTTGGACAGTAATCTGAGGTGTTACAGATGTTGGACGGTAATCTGAGGTGTTACAGATGTTGGACGGTAATCTGTGGTGTTACAGATGTTGGACGGTAATCTGTGGTGTAACAGTTGTTGGAAAGTAATCTGAGGTGTTACAGGTTTTGGACAGTAATCTGAGGTGTTACAGGTTTTGGACAGTAATCTGAGGCGTTACAGATGTTGGACGGTAATCTGAGGCGTTACAGATGTTGGACGGTAATCTGTGGTGTTACAGATGTTGGACGGTAATCTGAGGTGTTACAGATGTTGGACGGTAATCTGTGGTGTTACAGATGTTGGACGGTAATCTGTGGTGTAACAGTTGTTGGAAAGTAATCTGAGGTGTTACAGATGTTGGACAGTAATCTGAGGCGTTACAGGTTTTGGAAAGTAATCTGAGGTGTTACAGGTTTTGGACGGTCCTGTAGCTGTTCAGAGCGTCCTCGGCTCTCAGTCGGAGCTGTTGAGTCCAGCAGAGTCTGGCTGCAGCAGAAGGACTGAACCTGCTGAATGTTTCCGATTTCTCTCTCTGACTGAAGAACAGCAGCTCTGTCTGGTCCAGCTCCACCAGAACCATCTCCACCAGCCGGATCAGGTGAGGATGCAGCTGATCCTGGATCAGAGGACGGTCCAGGATGAGCCTAAACATCTGCACCAGCTGAAACAGAGACCAGATCAGAACGGAGCTTGTCTCCCTGCAGCTGCTGTCATGAGGAGGAGTTATAGCAGAGACATTCTATTATTGTAGAGACAGACCACTCTGATCATTTTGAATGGGGAAATCTGCGACGCCAAAGATGGCGCATATCCCGCCCCTTTCACCAAAAGTCAATCACCTGCGTTGTCACAGCCGAACCGGGAAACTTATAGATCATGTTGTTTCACCAGCGCATGCGCACAAGTAGTTTTTACGACAGAGACCATCAGAGACGTTCGACTATTGTAAAACATTTACTGCGTTCAGATCTTTATCTAATTTATAGAGTGAATGATAAGGAATGATGTATTAGACATTATCTGGTCCATACATCAGTGGTAAGGCAGAGTAGAGCCAGAGCACAGCAGCCGCACAGATTCAGCCGTACGATGGACGTCGGTGTCGTAAATCCCCGCGCATGCGCAGTGGAGTTCTCCCGGTAGGAAAAGAGCGTTTTAAACATCATTTCTACGGTAAAGTCGTTATTTTTTTGGTTTTTATTTGTATCTTATTTCACTGGCGAGCATGTCTGTATGTTTTTTCCATCCTGCTATCATGTTAAAGGGTGGATTTAACCATGGCTCCATTCATTTAGATAGGGGCCTGGTCTCTTTGGGCTTTTCGAGGCGTCGCCAAGATGGCCGCCGAGTGGCCTGACTTGTCTAGAAGGACTTTGGTTATAGACTCGTACCTTTGCTGCAGATGAAGACACGCAGCAGTCCTCAAAGGCTCTGCTGAGGACAGACACCAGCCGTCTGTCCAGGTCTGACACCTGAACCTGAAACTGATCCAGGTGAAGCTGAAAGCTCTGAGAAGATGAGGAGGAGGAGTCACTAGCAGCTCAGAGTCAAACAGGAGGATCCTCACACACACAAGCTGCAGTCACCTGGTCGTCGGGGTCAGTGGGGTCACAGCTAGACTGGGACAGAGCCGTCACATGATGCAGGAAGTCCTGATACACGGCCTGAACCACGTCAGTCCACATCCTGCTGCTGACACCAGACAGGACTGTCTGATCCAGCTGACGAAGCTGCAGACTGTCACACATCACCTCCTGCAGGAGGACAGAGGAATTACAAACACAAACCAGGACTGAAACCAGCAACCACCGAGTGTTCACTGTCCCAGCCCTGCCTCCTTCATCCAATCAGGACAGAGAGCTCCTATTAGAGCGCAGGGTCCTCCTGTTCTGGTTCCAAGTGATGTAACTACTGACCAGTGTGTGTGTGTGTGTGTGTGTGTGTGTGTGTGTGTGTGGGGGGGGGGTACCTGGATGCTGTGCAGACGTGTCAGAAAGTTGTCCAGGTGAGAGAAGGCCAGGTGTGAAGGAAAGTCCCAGCTCTGTGTGAGACATTGTCAACAGTTAGCTTCTTCTGATCGTCTGATCAGCAAAAATCCTGCACTCACGTATTGATGTTACCATGGTAACCACATGATTGACATGAACATGTTCATGGTCTAACAGACGATTAGAGGAACTCCTCCTGAACAGTTCACGACCGGCAGATGATTTACTGAAGTCATGTCAGAAACTCTCCCGTCCACCTGGATCCAGACCGAGATCCTCCATGTCAGGAAAACACACCTGAGCTCATTCAAACTGAACCAAAGCAGCCTCAGTACCACAGTACCCATGAGCCACAGCAGCAGGACTCACACAGTAGAATCTGTGTCAAACACTCGCTGGCCGTTCGTTTGGTGTCAGAATAATCACAAAAACATTTAACAACTGTGAAAATTCACGTGAACGTTTCCTGAAGTCAGAACAACAACTCAGACAGACGAAAGTAATCGCTGGAACTAACAAACTTCATGTGCTGCAGGATGGTTCGGGTCGGAACTCTTAACTGCACAATCAGACATGACACACGCATGAACACACCGGAGTCTCAAGAACCACCTCCCAACTCAGGAAGCAGGAGGATCCCAGGAGCACGTGTCATATGGTCTGCAGCTGTACCTGGTTCTGGTTCTGACTTTCCAGCTGAGTCCTGCACTGACTGTAGGCCTCTTTGAAGGTCTGCAGAGTCCGGATCACCAGTCTGACATCATCCAGGACTGGAGCAGGGTCTGACACCAGACCATGCATCACTTCTTCCACACGCAGGAACTCCCTGCTCTGGGGAAGATAAAGGAGGGTTTGATGATCTCAGACACACACACACACACACACACACACACACTGTCAGTACCATCTGGATGAAGAGGTTGCAGATCTCCTGCAGCAGAACCACCATCCTGCAGGGTTCACAGTAGAACTTAGACTGGATCCACACCTGACGCACCTCCTCCATCACAGCAGCCATGTTGGCTCCCAGCTGTCAATCAAACATAAGTGATGATGTCACAGAGTGATGATGTCACACTGAATACCAGTACAGGATCAGGTCTGTGGAGCCTGATGAGGTCTACAGCTGCTTCAAGTTGAATGTCGTTTCAGATAAAAACACTGAGATCTTCTTCCTCTACCGGTGACCTGCTCATAAATGTGACATCAGATCAGACAGCAGCTGTTCAGGTACCTGCTGGTACTCCACCTGCTCCACCTGCTCCAGCTTCTCCTGCAGACGAGTCAGATTCAGAGTCACATCTTCAGCCTCCTTCAGACCTGAGGAGGACATCACTGTCAGTTGTGTGTTAGCAGCTTTAGTTTATGTCACAGACGGACAATGTCTACCTTCCTGGACGTCTCTGTGAATGTCTCTCAGAGTGGACCAGTAGACGCTCTCCGCCTTCTGAACGATGGACGCCACCTGCTGAGCTCTGCTGCTCGTCAGCTGAACAAACATCAGAAAGAAATAAACAATCTGAGAGAGTTATGCATATATTTTTATTTTACATACTTTTAAGTGAAGGCCGGTTGGGTCAGTGACCCACAAGTGGCCCTAACAACTCAGAAACTCAGAGCTGACACATGTCCTTAACGACACTGTAAGGACGCTCTCACATACTGTGAGGACACTCCCACACACTGTAAGGACATTCTCATATATTGTAAGGACACTCCCACACAATGTAAGGACACTCCCACACATTGCAAGGACACTCCCATACACTGTAAGGACATTCCCACACATTGTAAGGACACTCCCACACACTGAAAGGACATTCCCATATATTGTAAGGACACTCCCACACACTGTAAGGACATTCCCATATATTGTAAGGACATTCCCACACATTGTAAGGACACTCCCACACATGGTAAGGACACTCCCACACACTGTAAGGACACTCCCACACATTGTAAGGACACTCCCACACATTGTAAGGACATTCCCATATATTGTAAGGACATTCCCATATATTGTAAGGACATTCCCATACACTGTAAGGACACTCCCATATATTGTAAGGACACTCCCACACATTGTAAGGACACTCCCATAAATTAGAAGGACGCTCCCACACACTGTAAGGACACTCCCATACACTGTAAGGACATTCCCATATATTGTAAGGACACTCCCACACAGTGTAAGGACACTCCTACACACTGCAAGGACACTCCCACACACTGTAAGGACATTCCCATTTATTGTAAGGACGCTCCCATACACTGTAAGGACATTCCCATATATTGTAAGGACACTCCCACACAGTGTAAGGACACTCCTACACTCCCACACACTGTAAGGACATTCCCATTTATTGTAAGGACGCTCCCATACACTGTAAGGACATTCCCATATATTGTAAGGACACTCCCACACAGTGTAAGGACACTCCTACACACTGTAAGGACATTCCCATATATTGTAAGGACACTCCCACACAGTGTAAGGACACTCCTACACACTGTAAGGACACTCCCACACACTGTAAGGACATTCCCATTTATTGTAAGGACGCTCCCATACACTGTAAGGACATTCCCATATATTGTAAGGACACTCCCACACAGTGTAAGGACACTCCTACACACTGTAAGGACACTCCCATACACTGTGAGGACACTCCCACAATATGTAAGAAGCCTCTTGGATGAGAGATGACACATCCAGTTAACTACGATACAGAACTTGGAGGTCCCATGACCCGAATGACAAAGAACCTTCATCAACATGTTTACATACTCTGATGTCTGTTGTCTATTCTCTGTTTTGACTGGGATGTGTCAGTCCAGTATGTTCAGCGTCTTTGTTTAAGAAACACGCCTGTTAATTCCAGCTTGAAACCCTTCAGACTGAAGAGCAACAATCTGTAAAGACGGCTTTCTAAACCTCAAAGCATCAAAGACCGTCCAGAGACACAGCAGTCCTCTCAATCAGGCTGCTGTCAGTGTGACATCATCACCTGCCGTCAGTGTGACATCATCACCTGCTGCTGGATGAAGTGCAGGTTGTTCAGCCTGTTCCTCCAGAAGTTAAACTCCACAGAGGGAAGCGGCTTCAGTCCGTCCAGAACCGGCTGAGACGAGTGCTGCTGCAGGAACTCTGACACAAGCTCCGCCCACTCTATGATTGTCGAATCACAGCTGTGGAGGAGCTTCATGTCTGACAGCTTCCTGTTAGAGGAGGGAGAGATGACGACATGCTTTAGTTCAGATGGTGCCTCAGCTGGTAGCTAACAGAAATGATGTTTATCTGACATTTCTGTCTTACTGAGTGTCGTCTTGGAGAGTGTCGTCATGGAGAGCACCAGGATGAGGTAGAAAGGTCTGTCCCTCTATGTGAGCCTTCATCACCAGCGCTTCGTTCTTCTGTCTCCCCATGAACCTCAGAGCCTCCTCAGCCACACCTGCTGCCCAGGTACTGCTGGTTTCTGGGTTGCTAAGCAACGGGCAGGTCACCTGGAGGGAAGGACAAGACTTTACATCTGCCTTAACTTCCCTCAAATATCTTTAGCTCACTTAGCATTAGCAGACACAGTTTTAATTTTATCATTAGCTTTAGCTTGACTAAGATAGCCTCAACATTCCTTGCCTTAAGCAGTTATCCTTGACATTGTGCCCTTAGCTCAAATTGCATTGATGTGAATGTCATTCTTAACTTTAACCATATTTTAAATAAATTTGGCTTGGCTAGCACACTTAGCATACCATAGCTGTCCTTAATGCTAACGATAACCTTAGCTTTAGCCTTAGCTACCTTCTCTTCAGATCATCGATCGAAAAAACTGTTAGCCTGATTTTAGCTTTAGATTACTGAGTTCTCCTAGCCTTAATATTAGCATTTTTTTGTATGCCTTAAAGGAGAACTTCGGTCAATTTCAACATGCAGCTTTATTGCTCAAGCTAGGGCTGGGCGATATGGCCTTTTACTAATATCCCGATATTTTAAGGCCATGTCACGATACACGATATATATCTCAATATTTTCCCTTAGCCTTGAATTAACACTTTGATGCATACAATCATGCCAGTATGATGATTCTACGTGTCTACATTAAAACATTGTTCATACTGCATTAATATGCTGATTTCATGGATTAAAGCAAAAAAAAATCTTTAGACTGAAATGTTTTTTCGAACTGTAGCCAAGTCATATTCCCAATTTATAATCTGTGAAACAAGTTACTTGACATGTGCTTAAAAAATAAGATAAGAGTTACAGCTTCACCTCACACCATGTTCTCTAATGCAGATATCACGTTTACATATTTGACCAACAGCGTTTTACAGGAGGATGATCTGAACAGCTGTTCTATTTACACTTAAAATGATTTTTGTCTTTTCAATGTAATTTTCAATCTATGAAATCAATCGACGGATTGACTAGTTTGGACTACGGGGAAGACGGGATGTGAACAAACCGGTAGGTAGCTGCTTGCACAAACATGCTGTTTTAACCACTTTTTTATTCATTTTGAGCCATACATGCTACAGTGCTGTGTTGTAAGGTGTCTGCTGATGTTGCCTAGCTTTTGGAGCATGTTAAGATGTTTAAAACACAGTGTAAAGACGTAACCCCACACTGTTAGCTGTCAATGCTAACTCTCTGTTCAAGGAGCCCTGTAAGAGGTGTTTTTGGTACTAGCAAGTCAAAGGTAGCTTGAGCAATAAAGCTGATGTTGAAATTGACCGAAGTTCTCCTTTAATGTTAGCTTATTTGACCTAACTCGGCCTTGAACATACCTAGCCATATACAGCTAGCCTTAACTTTAATCTTTAAATTATCCTTAGCTCATTTACATTTATGTGTCCATCATCCTAACCTTATTCTACCTACATATGTCTTGGCTAGCACACCAATAGGCTAAATATTCTGTTTCCATGACTTCAAATTTAGCTCAATATTTCAACTGTTGGCCTTAGTTAGCTTCAGTTGATGTTAGCCTTAGCTTCCCTTGCCACTTCACACTTAGCATTAGCTAGAATTAGCCCGAGCTAGCAGTTAGCCGTAGCTGTTACCTGTTCAGAGACAGCGATGATGAAGCTCAAGGTGTCCTCTCCCTGAACTTCTTGGAGTATTAAACTCTCTCTAGCGTTTTCTTTGGTCAGAACTTCAGGTCCAGTTTTAGAGACACAGATGATTTTAGTTTGGACATTTGTTGGAAAGTGGAGGCTGAAGGACAGTCCAGACTCCGGGTCCTGACAAATGAACAGGGTCCAGTAGTCCTGAGTGTTGAAGAAACTGTTCAACATCATCTGACTCTCCTCCTCTGACACCAGGTCCCGCCATTTTCCAGGGTCCAGTCTGAAACTGTTGACAGTGAAACTCTTAAGTGGATCCAACCGCTTGTCTTCCCCGTCCATCTGTCTGTCTCTCTCTCCGTCTCTCTCTCTGCCTGTCTGTCTCTCTCTCCGTCTCTCTCTCCGTCTCTCTCTCTGCCTGTCTGTCTCTCTCTCCGTCTCTCTCTCTGCCTGTCTGTCTCTCTCTCCGTCTCTCTCTCTGCCTGTCTGTCTCTCTCTGCCTGTCTGTCTCTCTGCCTGTCTGTCTCTCTGCCTGTCTGTCTCTCTCTGTCTGTCTGTCTCTCTGCCTGTCTGTCTCTCTGCCTGTCTGTCTGTCTGTCTGTCCGTGTCCTCGGTCAGTGATCAGCAGAATGTCCGTTTGTCCTCGCGGGCCTGACGGTTGACGGTTGGTGCTGCATTCACTGTCCTTCTCTGCAGTTGGAAAAGTTATCACATGATGAAGACGAACGTTTCCCGTTATTATTTAAATATATGATGTTTATATATTTACAACTCATTCATATTGTAGTACCTCGTGTTAAGCTACTCCTTCGTATTATAATGTTCTCAGATTCGTAACACTCATCATGATATCACTGTTTGTGTTAACATGTGTTTATAGTTTGTGCTTATGCTACAATCCTGTTTTTATCTTTTCATTTCTATTTTATGATGCTATGATAATTATTCTTTTAGTCTGACGAGCAAACAGCTAATCTTGTCTGCTGTGTGTGTGTGTGTGTGTGTGTGTTTTGTATGTTGATGATTTAATGTTTAACAGCATTTGTCACACACACACACACACACACACACACACAAACGTGTATGTCACCTGTCTAAGACATCAGGTAATAACGTCCTCGGCCTGTAAACAATACAAGCGTACGTCTGACTGCACTGAATGAAGAGCAGACTTCACAGCTCGAACATCCAGCTGAACAGATAAAATCAATATTATGGAATCAACTTTCTGAAAAAGGATTATCATATATCATTAAATCACATAATGATGACATTTTATAAAGCAACATAAAACCCTGAATACAAGTCAAGTGTAAGTTCTAAACATCACCAGGTGAGAGTAACCTGGACACACATCGTGGATGTTAGCGTACAGGTGATCCACTGTTTCACTGTAACACGCTGAACTCTGTTCACACAAACAGGTGTTTCTGTAAAAAAGCTTTTTACCATCATCAACAACATCTAAATCAAAAGGTACTGTGATTTACTGTGATATTGTTGACTTGTTTTGTATATTACTGTCTTGACTGACCTGAACAAAATGAATTTCCTTAGTGGACAATAAAGAACATCTAATCTAATCTAATCTAATCTAAAGAGTGAATTTTACGCAGGGTCGTGACAAAACTGTTCTCCAGTCATTGTGGGACGGTTTTGTGGTTTATTTTCCTTCTGAGTATCAAACAATGGACGATGGTGTCTGCATCTCTCTGTGACCTGGTCAAAACCCATAAATCCTCCAGGTGCCTCCCACCACCTGCCCAGTCAAATATATAGATTATATTACAGAACAATGAATAGCTCCAACAATAATGATAATAATAATAATAATATGAACAGGCCCTCGCAGTCCACGTGTGTCGGGGCATGCTGCCGTCAGGGAGTGCTGCTGTCGGGGCTTGTTCATGCAACACCCTCCGCTGAGGAAGTCCTTCCTTTATAATTCAGTGGCCTGCTACTGCCGGTATTAAATGATGTACGCTGAAGTCAGAAAAAACTGTGTGAACTGCTGCTGCTGCTGTCTGAAGAAAGTTTTCCACCCGAGGCATGATGCAATGAAATAGTTTCAGGAAGGAGCTGAAAGTATCATCCTCGAGTAGCCTCACAAAGCCTCACTGCTTCCTGCAGAGGGGTCGGCTCGAACTCCCCTGATGGTTTCAAAACACTGGATGATGTCACCTTTGTGCTCAAACACAGTGTTCACAGCACAGACATGGAAGTCACATTTTACTGTGCTTGCTCTTGGGAGTCTGTGTGCTACCACTCTGTCAAGCACACTGGTTCATTTGGGAGATGTTGAAAAAAATCCGGAGAATCCGTCCAGGTCACAGAAGAACTTATTAACTAATGGGATGTGAGAGGAAGAAAGACAAATATTTAAAAAGCTGAAAAGGCAGGAAAGCTGATAAGTAAGAGGGCTGAAAGAGGTTAAAAGGGTGAACAGTTTGAATGGCTGCTCATATGCTGGAGCAGTAGCAGAGCCAAAGTTAAAAATGTCTCCACAAGCATGAATGGGGAAAATGCCTCCCAAACTCCTGCGAGTTTAAATGTAATTGTTATTGGCAAAATATTTATATATTGAGTCACAGGAGACATTGTTGAACTCTGTGATGCTTATTTTTTTTTTGTCTAGAGTGAAAAATGAGGGCGGCAGAGTGAAGACAAAACAGGTACTGTGTGCTCTCTAGAAATGTAGGCTCAAAATTAACACTGCGGCTTATGGGAGAGTTGCTCGGGTTCTTGTCGCTCTGGGGCCCCCACAGCCAAAACTGTAAGTCTTACATCTGAAATAAGACCATCACCTGAAAGCCAACAAGATTTCCTACATTTCTATGTATACTTTGTCTATGTGAAGTAAAAGACGTGGGATCCAAATCAAGCTGAAGAGAATTTTTTAGCTGCTCTCCACTCTAGCGATGATGTCACGCACTCTAGCTCACGCAATACACACCCATTATAAAATCAGAAGATGGCCTAAAAATCCTTCAAACTAAAACTGTGATGATTTGAAAACCGTAAAAGATTTTTAAAAACTGAATACATGCCCAACTGTTCAAATTCTTCTGACTCTTTAAAAGTTGTAATGGTGTCTCTAGCTCAAAGCATGAGGGACAAGGAGGAGAGGTTGAAAGTCGGTGAGTTTTGAAGAGGCTTTCACGTGGAATATAGCGCCACCTGCTGGTCATTTTTGGTGTGTGAGTTACAGGGGCCATTCTGGACCACCCCTATGAATTTCAGTGTTACAGTGCCAAATATAGAATTCAACTGGCACCACAACGCCATCTAGTGGCGGATCAGTAAACCCTTCGTCAGCTGTCCTCAGGAGGGCACTGAGAATAATTGTACTAAGTTTCGTGTTAATCCGATGAATCGTTGTGGAGATATAAAATAGTTCAATTTAAAGAGTGCCACCTTGTGGTCATCGCATAAACCGAGGGGCCCTAATAATCCTTAGAAAAACAATAGGGACCTCGCAGGTCTACCTGCTAACAATAATAACTAGAACTGCAAGCAGTTCTGAACAGGGGCCAAGCCCCCCCGCGCGACACGGACCCTGCGCACCACAGAGCCCGAGGAAGTTGGCCCAAAGGATGACGGGCTCGGGGCAAAAGTGAGGACACAGGCCAACGTCTGAGCCGTGGTATTCGCTGTCATGGGAAGTGCAGTGGAAGTGCAAAAGGCTGAATGTGTGCCGATTTGGATTTGTTGTAATAAGCCACGCTCACATTGACCACATGACCACCTTCAAGATATGGCCTCAGGATTGGCCCTACATCATATCGACCAAAATTCGCCAAATTCGGCTCATCCCTTCCCAGTCTCATGGCAGCCAAGGATCTCAAAATTGGTGTTAATAGCATTTAGTTTGACCGAGATATCAAACAATTTCCGTTTTTAAAGCGAGCTACAGCAATTTGTTCGTTAATAATTTCCGCATATTTTTGACCGAGCGAAATTCTTTTGATAACTTTAGATCAGATCCAGCTGAAGAGTGTACGTGCCAAGTTTCACGCAGATCGGACAAAATCTCAAGGAGGAGTTCGAAAAAGTAGTTTTTCCAGTTTTTGCGATTTTGCGAAAAAAACTTTCCAGGCGCAAGTGGGCGTGGCCAATCGCAAAGGGATTCAGCTCCATTCAGGGAAAGTGGGGATACCAGGTTTTTGAACGTGCGACATACGGTTTGGGAATCATAGGCAAAAACGTGTTGTCGTAGGTTATAGCGCCCCTTGCAGGCGGATATATGTAGTTTTTTGTGTCTGAGATATTCGCAGGAGTCTGGACCAACCTCACCCTCCCTTGCACGGTTTAGCCTGCAGCACCACTTTTAGCCGGAGGCAGAAAAAAAATCCTTACAATTACAATAGGGTTCCTAGCACCACATGTATGTATGTTTCATATTTATAATAGTAGCCTACTGCAACTTTGCTTTTTCAATCATGAAATGTTATTGTATACATTATTTGATAATGTTCTGTCATGGAGTTTATCTC
>CAEMYA010000577.1:185807-201396 GCA_903131615.1 Diplodus sargus | reverse complement strand
GGGGGGCTCGACCCGATTAACCCATCAGACCCCCTGAAAGCCTTAAAAGCAAAATTTGAAGGGGGTCTCAAATTTTGTCGAAAAAATAAAAAATAAAATATTTTATTGTCAGTAATGGTCAGTAAACTGTCTGTAAGCTCACCATGTCCAGTATTGAGAATTCATAACATTTATTCACAAATATGTTTTAGTTTTTGCCACGCGGAGCCGCGAGTCCTGTGCAGGTCTGCAGATTAGCCATGTGCACCAAACAGGAAAGACTAACGCTGAGAAGTCACGCTAAAAATGGCTAGAAGCGAAAGCTAAACCTGAGTGTTTTACTCGCACACTTTGGGTTCACATCCAAAAGGGTGGCAGAGAGACGATGCTGGTGCAGCTCGCACAGAGAGCCCAC
This sequence comes from Diplodus sargus, assembly GCA_903131615.1. Classification (NCBI taxonomy): domain Eukaryota; kingdom Metazoa; phylum Chordata; class Actinopteri; order Spariformes; family Sparidae; genus Diplodus; species Diplodus sargus. The sequence continues at coordinate 201,002 of CAEMYA010000577.1, read as the reverse complement.
TCGGTACCGGAACAGAGGATCCTCTCCCACCCACTGACTCCCAGAAGAACAACGTGAAGTTGAGGCCGAGTGCTCCGAAGACGCAGCTGGTTGGACAATGAAGCAGGTGGGAGAGCAGCAGGAGGACGTGAGCTCAGCTCCCAGAGAGTCGCGCCGCATCGCCTGGAACTGATTTAGGGACTGTCATTAAATTACTTAGCATAAATATTATTATTATTATTAAATATGTTAATACAAAATAATTGCAGTTTTTTCAATATCTTACACGTCATGTGACCCAGTGACTCCAATCCAGCAGCAGATTGTATTAAGAGCACCCATCTGCAGTCAAGATGGCCGACAAGGGCGCCGCCATATATCCAATCCATACCGGAAGTCCCAACCGGAAGTTGGTTAATCACCAAAATAAAAGCCGCCATTTAACCGATCCATACCGGAAGTCTCAACCGGAAGTTGGTTAATCACCAAAATAAAAGCCGCCATTTAACCGATCCATACCGGAAGTCCCAACCGAAGGTTGGTTAATCACCAAAATAAAAGCTTAAAAACACGTACGTTTACACCATAGACTGTATGGTTAACACATAACATAATTCTATGCATTTGTGCATTTACATGTTTATGGTAAGATAAACGGCTAAGCTAGCGGTATAATTGATTAGTTAACTGTCTCGCCATGACTTTAATCAGAAGTTAGTTAGAAGCCTATAATAATCACTAACTTATATTGTTAACATTTCATGGATTTAGCTTCAATATGTTTGTGTTATGTATAAAAATGTGAACATTATGTTTGTGTGGTGTGATGGGGGCACACACACACACACACACACACACACACACACAATATGACTGAAGAAAAACTAAGATTTAATAAACTGAATTCTCAAATTAAATAGAGAATTGATAAAACGGTCACAACAAATGTGATACTATCAAATTAGTACATGTAAATGTTAATTAATGTTACTGTTTCATTGATTTACAATTAATATTGATTGTAAATATTAATATTTTGGTTATTAAACACAAATACAATGTTTGTGTGTGTGTGAGTATGTGTGTGTATGTGGGGGGCTGCTCACACACATCATTCACGCTAGAACTGAAAAATAAGGCCAACACTGTAATTTTATTACACATAAAAATGAACACATCTCCAGAAACAGGAACTCCCCGTTCTGTTGCATCACACCTGTCTGTGGCCACTGTGTTGCTCATGATGCCCCCCTCATCCCTGGAGATCCCTGGTGGGAGAGGAAACGACTGGCTGGACTGATTTATTTTAGCTTAGTTTCTTTATTATGCTTTTGAGCAAACAATGTGTGGGTCGTCTGTGCTGTGCTTAATGAAAGCATCCTCTGGTAAACAGGCTCGGCCGTATACAGGAAAGATGGAGAGAGCAAGACAGCTTCCTGCAAACAAGATCCTGTATGATATCTGGGCAATACTGCACTGTATCACCACCAATGATTCACAGCAGGGGTCCCCAAACTCGGTGGGGGCCACATCAACTGTCCTTTCTGTGGTGGGGGGCCGGTGTCAGTCTATAACAGGAAATGATATGAACCAGCTACCACTGTTCAGATATTAAACACCAAGTCCTGACCACCATTACCCATTAATCTCAATGTCCCAATTCAAAATGTTGCACCATAACTGCATATGAAACACAATACAAAGGGATCTGCATGTTAAATAAAGTTTATTTAACATTTAGTTTATTTTCATTAATTGTATATATTAGGAATTGAGGAAAACATCAACACTTATAGAGAAAATACAACACTTATAACATTGAATGAAAAAATGCAATACTGCTGTTACATGACTTTTCCTAAAAGTGTCTGTATTTTAACTTGGAATAGTTTTTTATATAAATTACACAAAATATGATTTCATTGTCTCTCTTGTATCTAACTGTGTTAGTGGTCTCCAGCTGAGCCTCTTTGTGAATTTACTTGTGAGTTAATAATTATATAGTTGTATGAAACAGCTTGTTTGGCACGATGGGCAAACAAACGTGGGAGTTCCTCCCGCCATGAAACAGCGAGCGGAGCTGTTCACAACACGAAGGTGCTGAAATGATGCGACTCTGACTGTGTACCAGCCGAGGAAGAATGTCTGCATCCTGAGCACCTGCACACAGGTGTGGGCACTCCATCTTTTTCGATTATTATATATTTTTTAACTTAGATATTAATATAGAATCGTTCATAATCAAATATGTTACTTTAATTGTGCTAATTTCGATCCCTGCAGTGTAATAAAGACGTACATTCATTCTTTCCCGTTACATAGTTAGATCTGATTATCGAGAGCTCTCTCTCTCTCTCTCATGGTCTGGAGTCTTGCAACGAGGATGGCGCCCGACACTGCGGCACGTTGCCAAGCTCGATAGCAAATGCAATTTTTTTAAAAATAGGCACGCTTAGAGAGATTGTTTGGGCTTTTATTTTGGTTTTATTTTGGTGATTAACTAACTTCCGCTTGAGACTTCCGGTATGGATCGGATAAATAGCGGCTTTTATTTTGGTGATCAAGCAACTTCCGGTTGGGACTTCCGGTATGGATCGGATAAATAGCGGCTTTTATTTTGGTGATTAACTAACTTCCGCTTGAGACTTCCGGTATGGATCGGATAAATAGCGGCTTTTATTTTGGTGATCAAGCAACTTCCGGCTGGGACTTCCGGTATGGATTGGATATATGGCGGCGCCCTTGTCGGCCATCTTGACTGCAGATGGGTGCCTCGTGTTAGTAAACTGGGCGAATAAAACAGCTTTTTTATTGTATTTGAGTGCTTCCTCTATTTTATTTGAATATTAATATGCAGAAATTATGATTTTTTTCCTCAACAGCTTCCATGTCATGTGGCCCACTGACTTCTGAAACAGATTCTGTTTCCTTAAACAATCTGTAATAATAAAGAAATGATGGTAGAAAATGTTCTCTGATGCTCAAGAGGTTCAACTTGCAAGCAGCAACTTCTACACTATTTTGTCTTAGATTCTGATTCTGAAATCCTGAAAATTATGTTTTTTTTCTCAAAAATCTCACCAGTAGTCACCATTTAAAGGGTTATTTTTACTTTAACACTCATCTGTGTGTGATGTCAGGAAGCTGGCGCTGCGGTACCACCCCGACAAGAACCCTGACAACCCGGAGGCGGCGGAGAAGTTTAAGGAGCTGAACAGCGCCCATGCTGTCCTGTCCGACCTCACCAAGAGGAACATCTACGACTCGTACGGCTCTCTGGGACTCTACGTGGCCCAGCAGTTCGGAGAGGACAACGTCAACACCTACTTCATGCTGTCCACCTGGTGGGCCAAGGTGGGCGGGGCTTACAGCCTGTGTGTGTGACTCATGATGTCGTGGCTGCTGTGGTGCAGTTTGGACTCTGACAGCGCACCTCCAGTAATCTGGATGGTGACACAGCTAATAAGCTACATTAGCTACATCAGTCGTACTTCTGAAGATGTTTCCCAACATTTCCTGATCGATCATTAACTGATGATTGAAGACAAACATGTTTGTGGTGTCCGTGCGTCTCCTTCAGGGTCTGTTCGCCGTGTGCGGCGTCCTGACCGGCTGTTACTGCTGCTGCTGTCTCTGCTGCTGCTGTAACTGCTGCTGTGGGAAACTCAAGCCGACGCCCACAGGCGAGGGGGCGGAGCCAGATTACGTCTCCCCGGACGACCTGGAGGAGGAGATACGCAACGACCCCGACAACGGTGAGATGACAGGAAGTCCTGAGCTTTTATTTTGAAGGGAAGCTGACAGTATAACAGTAGATTTCACAAAAAAGATTTATTTAATATTTACACGTTAATGATGTAATTAATGTTACATAAATGAGATTTATGTTACTTTACTTCATAATGATTCACACTTTAATGATGTTTATCAAATATTAGTATCTTGAAAATCCTTAAAAGATACAAACTGCTGATTAATCGTCTAATTAATCTCTGAGTTTTCATCTTACTTGAAGGACGACAGACATCATGAGTCGAACCTGAATCATTCAACACTGTGGTGTTCTGGTTCTGAGCCCTTCCACACACACATCTAGTTAAAAGTAGTCTGTTAGGTTTTCCATGCATGCTTCCTCTAACCGGTCCACATGTGGAGAGTCAGTGACGGATCATCAGCTGGTCGGATCAGAACCTTGACTCACACGTGTTGTTTGTTTGTGTGCAGACGTGGAGACTCCGATCGTCCAGCAGCCGACCAACGCCAGCGAGAAAACTCAGCTGATCGGTGACGGACGCCGCAGATACACAGACACCTACACATGAAGCCGGCAGGAAACAGGAAACGCATCACTGCCTCAGTGATCCACCTGAACCTGAGCGCAGACTGCAGGAGGCTCTGAAACTGTCTCCACCTCTCAACAGTCTGACACCAGCAGGTCACATGATCCAGACACAGCAGGACAAAAGTATGTGGACACCTGTACAGATACTTTGTGTCTGACGCTGAGCTGAGCATCAACGACGGGACGACTCCAGAGCAAGAACCTGGGTCATCATCGTCTTCTGGGTCACCTGGGCCGCCATAGATCACCTGACTGTCAGACTGTTGCTTTAAAGGAGCAGTTCACTCAAATAGTAAAACCCAGTCTCTCCTCCTAAAGTCCTCCTCTCCTCCTCCTGATGATATAAAGTCCTCCTCTCCTCCTCCTGATGATATAAAGTCCTCCTCTCCTTCTCCTGATGATATAAAGTCCTCCTCTCCTCCTCCTGATGATATAGAGTCCTCCTCTCCTCCTCCTGATGATATAAAGTCCTCCTCTCCTCCTGATGATATAAAGTCCTCCTCTCCTCCTCCTGAAGATATAAAGTCCTCCTCTCCTTCTCTAAAGTGTTTGACTATAATCATAATCATCGATCACATCGATGTCAGCTGTGTTGATGTAAATATTGTTTAGATCTGATTTGTGTGTTTGTGTGTTTGTTTGTGTCTGAAGCTTGATGATGTAAAAACTGAAGTCTGTTTGAAAATAAAACCTGGTTCGTGACATAAACAACTGTGATGATGTCATGTGATGATGTCATGAGTCCTGTCCTGATGAAGCTGGAGATCATTCGACATGTTTCAGTGTCTCCTCATCAATATATTGATGATTTGACTTCAGACAAGTCAAACATTTAACTGAACAGAAACTTTGTGTTAATTTGTGTTCAGTCACTGAAGGGTTAAACACATGATCTGATTGATCTGATTGATCTGATTGATCTGACTCTGACCTGCATGTGTTTGATCATCACACCTGATTCAGATGAATGAGCTGATGTGTCGACTACAACATGCAGGTCAGAGCCTGCAGATGAGTACTGATCCAGAAGAATCAATACTCCCAATCTCAGATGTTCTGATCTGGATTCTTCTTCTCTTTATTTCATGATAAAAGTTGGATCTCTGTCATCAGCAGAACCTCAGTGGACTCACAGGGTCTGTGTGACACGTGTGTGTGTGTGTGTGTGTGTGTGTGTGTGTGTGTGTGTTGTTTGTGCGATGAAGGCAAGAAGAGGAGCAGAAACGTCCAGCAGATCAACAGAACATCTGTTTCAGAACCGTCTTGCTGCAGCTCGTCCACATGAACGCAGGTTTCCTCCTCTGGACCCAGAGAGAGTCCGGTCCACACCAGCGGTGTGAAAACCCAGCCAGGCTGTGGAGCCGGCACCAGAGCCACAGGTCACAACTGTGAGGCCAACTGGCCAATCAGAAGACACGAGCCAAGAGGACCTGGTCCTCGTTCAGCGACCTGAACCTCGTTTACGTGGACGAGAAGCCGAACGCACAGAAACAGCTTCAGAGGTTCTTCTGCTGCCCCGACACAAACCCAGAGATCCAAAAAGAGACGCAGGACGACAGAACTACTGAATGCAGCTCACTACACTAGTGTTCTTTCAATTACAGGACGTTTACTAGTACTGCACAGTATTCTGTGGACTGTCCCTTTAAGAAACTCTGTCCTGCCCCCCCCACCCCCGTCCTGCCTCCCTGTGACCTTTGACATATAAGGGCACGTTGGCAGGGCAACGGCTGACGTCTGTCAGTCTAAAAACAGAACAAGTGTCCCTCAGTCTGCGACCACCGGCCTCAGCAACGCTCCTCTCTGCTCCTACTGCTTTACTTTCTGTCTAATCTGGGACACCTCGTCCTCCCTCGTCCTCCCTCGTCCTCCCTCGTCCTCCCTCGTCCTCCCTGGTCCTCCCTGGTCCTCCCTCGTCCTCCCTCGTCCTCCCTGGTCCTCCCTGGTCCTCCCTCGTCCTCCCCGTCCTGTCGGCTGAGTCTCTGAGCACCATGGACAGTCTGGAGAAGCAGCTGATCTGTCCCATCTGCCTGGAGATGTTCACCAAGCCGGTGGTCATCCTGCCCTGCCAACACAACCTCTGCCGCAAGTGTGCCAATGACGTCTTCCAGGTGAGCACACACACACACACACACACACACACACACACACACACACACGCGCGCGCGCATGAGGACACACACCTTAAAGAGACAATGCACCTGAAAGTGTGTCTGATGATTGTTTGTGAGTCTGTTTTGTGTGTTACACCTAAAGATCGTCTCTCTGTTTTGAAGCTAACTTTGGACAAACTGTCTCAGATCAGTTTCTGTCACTTTTCTTCCATTTCGTCCTCTGAACACGTCTTCATCAGCTTCTTAATCATTTCCTGTCCCCGAGTGTGTTCAACAGATATCTTCTCTGTTTCTGCCTGCATGTGTGTGTTTGGTGAGGTCTCTCAGGTGTGTGTGTTTGTGCAGGTGAGGTCTCTGAGGTGTGTGTGTTTGTGCAGGTGAGGTCTCTCAGGTGTGTGTGTTTGTGCAGGTGAGGTCTCTCAGGTGTGTATGTTGACTGAAGTTTCACTCGTTTTCATTGGAACAGAATCAGGAAGTTGATGTGTGTGTTGTCAGTCTGTGTTCCTGTTATAAGTCCTTCTTCCTGTGTGATGCCCCGCCCCCTGCAGGCATCCAATCCCTACCTGTCGACGAGGAGCGGCTCCACAGTGACGTCCGGCGGTCGTTTCCGCTGCCCGTCCTGCCGACATGAGGTGGTTCTGGACCGACACGGCGTGTACGGTCTGCAAAGGAACCTGCTGGTGGAGAACATCATCGACATGTACAAGCAGGGCAGCACCAGGTAACGGAGCAGAGATCACCTGTCCTCAAACACTCCAGACGTGAATGACAGGTGCTGAGCTCGGTCTGTTACTGGCTCACCTGGCTCTGGTTCTGACCCGGCCTGGCTGATGATCCAGAGCTACTGTGTGAGCGGTGTGAACACCAACACTCCCCTGAACTCCCAGTCCCAACGTATACGGCCACTAGCTGCTGCCAGCAGTCAGCCGTGCAGCTAGCGGCCCTTAGTTAGCGCAGCTGCTGCTCTCTCTTTGTTCTTACGTATTGGACCTTTATTGTTGGGTTCAAAGCTGAGAGTTCAGTGAAACTGAGCTCTGACAGAGTTACTGTTCTCACACTAACTGAAGGTTAGCTCTTAGATCGGCTACTGCTTAGAATTCACCAATGTTCTCTCACAGTAGCATTTGCCTCAGCTCCCAGTGTTTGTGCTAAGCTAAGCTTAGCAGTGAGCCCATATGAAACTGATGCTGGTCAACAGGATGTTTACAGGAGCTGAAGGTGACAGGTCTGTGTTAGCTTTTAGCTGTTAGCTGTCACACTATTTTTAAATGTAGGTCAGTGAGACGGCAGCTGGACTATTTCAGAGCTGATAAACATGCTGAGGACAAACTGTGGAGACGCTTCATGAGTCACGTCTGCGTTAATACACTCGTGAAATCACAGAGACAAACACACACAGTCATTACTACCTGCAGAGACGTTAAACATGAAGGATGTTCATTCAATATGTTGTTTTATTGTGTGTGTGTGTGTGTGTCTGTGTGTGTCTGTGTGTGTGTGTGTGCGTGTGTCTGTGTGTGTGTGTCTGTGTGTGTGTGTGTGTGTGTGTGTGAGCAGCAGGCCGGTCCCGGAGGTGAAGCAGGAGCAGCCGATGTGTGAGGACCATGAGGAGGAGCGGATCAACATCTACTGCGTCAGCTGCAGCGCTCCCACCTGCTCTCTGTGTAAAGTGTTCGGGGCTCATAAAGACTGCGAGGTCGCTCCGCTGGACAGCGTCTTCCAATCACAGAAGGTTTCTCTTTAACTGTTTCCATCCTTATTACTGACGACCAGCAGCTGGATCAGTTCAGTCACAGTGACTAAAGTTACCACAGGCCCGTCAGTAACAGTCTGTAGTTTCACTTGTTCACTAGAATAGAATAGAATAGAATAGAATATCTTTATTGTCATTGTCAACAGGTACAACGAAATTAAGTGCAGTTCTTGTTAACTGCAAAACATCTGCTGAGGTAAAAGATGCGTAAATAAATACCTAAATAAAAATTACTGTATACATATTAACAGACATATCCATACATTCATTCACAGTCAGATAATTGCACATAGCCCTTTGACAGAGGTAAGTGGTGAGAATATGCTTAGGTAGCACTATTCAGTGCACTTATGGCTGTTGGATAAAAGCTGTTTTGTAGTCTGTTCTGGTTTTCATTGACCTGAAGTCCACGATGAGCTCCTTGGTCTTTGATGTGTTGAGGAGCACGTTGTTAACTCTGCACCACTCCGCCAGTCGCTCCACCTCGTCTCTGTCGTCGGACTCATCCTCCCTCGTGATGAGCCTCACTACTGTGGTGTCATCGGCAAATTTGACGAAGGTGTTGCTGTGGTGAGCGGGGGTGCAGTCGTGGGTGTAGAGGGTGTAGAGCATGTTACTCAGCACGCAGCCCTGCCGGGATCCAGTGCTGAGGGCCGTGGATGTACGGGGGCCCAGTCTTACCCTCTGAGAGCGGTCTGTCAAAAAGTCCTTGATCCAGAGGCAGGTGGAGTGTGGTAGTCCAATGTCAGACAGTCCGGACACCAGTCTGTGGGGGAGGATGGTGTTAAAGGCAGAGCTAAAGTCTATGAATAGCAGCCTAGGACAGCTCCAGGTGGGACATGGAGGGCTGTGGCCACAGCATGCTCAGTAGATCTATAAGCCCGATAGGCAAACTGGTGTGAATCAAAGGTGGGAGGGTGGAAAGATAAGATGTGACTACGGACCAGTTTCTCAAAGCACTTCATCACCACGGGGGCGAGTGCTGCTGGCCGATAGTCGTTCAGAGTGGTGATGTTCGTTTTTTTGGGCAGGGGGACCATGGTGGAGGACCTCAGGCAGGATGGGACAGTGAACTGGGAGAGTGACTGATTGAAGATCTTAGTAAAGACCCCCACCAGCTGGTCCGCACAGTCCTTCAGCACGCATCCGCAGATGCCGTCAGGTCCAGCCGCCTTCTGTGGGTTGACTGCCCAGAGCGTACGCCTCACCTCATGCTCCTCTACAGTGAGGATGGTGTCGCTGTGGGCTGCTGGATGTGGCATGGCTGCCTCTGATGGCTTAACCTCAAAACGGGCAAACTACAAACTCTGGACAGCTGAACCAGCAGCTGCTGTTTGTAGTGAAGCTACTTCTTTGATTACTTCACTGGCCAACACAGCCAGCAACGACACGACTCCTCCTGAGGTCCAAACAGCTGAACACGACATCATGAAGTCAAACATGATGTCATCTATACTCCAGATGATCTATACTCTAGAGTATCTGTACTCCAGACTATCTATACTCCAGATGATCTGTACTCCAGATTATCTGTATTCCAGAGTATCTATACTCCAGAATATCAATACTCCAGATGATCTGTACTCCAGATTATCTGTACTCCAGAGTATCTGTACTCCAGACTATCAATACACCAGATTATCTGTACTCCAGAGTATCTATCCAGACTATCAATACTCCAGATGATCTATACTCTAGAGTATCTGTACTCCAGACTATCTATACTCCAGATGATCTGTACTCCAGATTATCTCTACTCCAGACTATCTATACTCCAGATGATCTGTACTCCAGATTATCTGTACTCCAGACTATCAATACACCAGATTATCTGTACTCCAGAGTATCTGTATTCCAGACTATCAATACACCAGATTATCTGTACTCCAGATTATCTATACTCCAGACTATCAATACTCCAGATGATCTATAATCTAGAGTATCTGTACTCCAGATGATCTATACTCCAGATGATCTGTACTCCAGATGATCTATACTCCAGATGATCTGTACTCCAGATTATCTGTACTCCAGAGTATCTGTACTCCAGACTATCTATACTCCAGATTATCTGTACTCCAGAGTATCTGTACTCCAGACTATCTATACTCCAGATTATCTGTACTCCAGAGTATCTGTACTCCAGACTATCTATAATCTAGAGTATCTGTACTCCAGATGATCTGTACTCCAGAGTATCTATACTCCAGATTATCTGTACTCCAGAGTATCTATACTCCAGATTATCTGTACTCCAGAGTATCTGTACTCCAGATTATCTGTACTCCAGAATATCTGTACTCCAGACTATCTATAATCTAGAGTATCTGTACTCCAGACTATCAATACACCAGATTATCTGTACTCCAGAGTATCTGTACTCCAGACTATCAATACACCAGATTATCTATACTCCAGAGTATCTGTACTCCAGATGATCTGTACTCCAGAGTATCTATACTCCAGATTATCTGTACTCCAGAATATCTGTACTCCAGACTATCTATAATCTAGAGTATCTGTACTCCAGAGTATCTATACTCCAGATTATCTGTACTCCAGAGTATCTGTACTCCAGACTATCAATACACCAGATTATCTGTACTCCAGAGAATCTGTACTCCAGACTATCAATACACCAGATTATCTGTACTCCAGAGTATCTGTACTCCAGATGATCTGTACTCCAGAGTATCTATACTCCAGATTATCTGTACTCCAGACTATCTATAATCTAGAGTATCTGTACTCCAGATGATCTGTACTCCAGAGTATCTATACTCCAGAGTATCTGTACTCCAGACTATCAATACACCAGATTATCTGTACTCCAGAGTATCTGTATTCCAGACTATCAATACACCAGATTATCTGTACTCCAGAGTATCTGTACTCCAGACTATCAATACACCAGCTTATCTATACTCCAGAGTATCTGTACTCCAGATGATCTGTACTCCAGACTATCTATACTCCAGATTATCTATACTCCAGAGCATCTATACTCCAGACTATCAATACACCAGATTATCTATACTCCAGAGTATCTGTACTCCAGATGATCTGTACTCCAGAGTATCTATACTCCAGATTATCTGTACTCCAGAGTATCTGTACTCCAGAGTATCTGTACTCCAGAGTATCAGCACTGACTGGACTGACAGTACTTCACCTGTGTGTCAGTGAGTCTGCCTTCATGTACTGTGTTTCTGTACAATTCTGAGGTACTGAGATCAGATAAACAGTGGCAGTGATGATCAGCTGACTCACAGGACACTTTATACAGACATGTCAATGTATGGATCAGATACTGCTGTACGAATAACATCAGATATTCTAAGACTTTTACTCGAGTACTGATCACGTGGAGGACTGTCACTTTAACCAACGTAATATTTTAACACCGGGTCTGTCATTTTATTCCAGTATGATGTTCAGGTACTACACAGCCAATCACAGCTCTTGATGTGTCGATGTGGTGTCTCTGTGGGAGGAGCTACAGATCATCATCTGACCACCGGAGGGTGCTCACACACCAACCAATGAGCTCCTCTGACACTAACCAACTGTGTGTGTGTGTGTGTGTGTGTGTGTGTGTGTGTGTGTGTGTGTGTGCAGGCAGAGCTGACTGACTGTGTGTCCATGTTAGTCGGGAACAATGAGAGGATTCAGGCCATCATCAGTCAGCTGGAGGAAACCTGCAGAACCGTAGACGTGAGTCCATCGACACATCACTGAGTTGCTGTCCATAGATCTGCTGTAATATAGTCATCTATAATCATCTATTAATCATCTATAATCATCTATTAATCATCTATAAATCATCTATAATCATCTGTTATGAAGATAATCATCTATAATCATCTATTATGAAGATAATCATCTATTAATCATCTATTAATCATCTATAATCATCTATTTATCATCTATAATCATCTATGATCATCTATAATCATCTATTAATCATCTGTAATCATCTATTAATCATCTATAATCATCTATTATGAAGATAATCATCTATTAATCATCTATAATCATCTATTAATCATCTATTGTGAAGATAATCATCTATTAATCATCTATTAATCATCTATGATAATCTATTATGAAGATAATCATCTATTAATCATCTATAATCATCTATTATGAAGATAATCATCTATTAATCATCTATAATCATCTATAATCATCTATTATGGAGGTAATCATCTATTAATCATCTATAATCATCTATTATGAAGATAATCATCTATTAATCATCTATAATCATCTTTTATGAAGATAATCATCTATAATCATCTATTAATCATCTATAATCATCTATTATGAAGATCATCATCTATTAATCATCTATAATCATCTATAATCATCTATTAATCATCTATTAATCATCTATTATGAAGATAATCATCTATTAATCATCTATTAATCATCTATGATCATCTATTAATCATCTATTATCATCTATTATGAAGATAATCATCTATTAATCATCTATAATCATCTATAATCATCTATTATGAAGGTAATCATCTATTAATCATCTATAATCATCTATTATGAAGATAATCATCTATTAATCATCTATAATCATCTTTTATGAAGATAATCATCTATTAATCATCTATAATCATCTATAATCATCTATTATAAAGATAATCATCTATTAATCATCTATAATCATCTATAATCATCTATCAATCATCTATTAATCATCTATTATGAAGATAATCATCTATTAATCATCTATTAATCATCTATAATCATCTATTATGAAGATAATCATCTATTAATCATCTATAATCATCTATAATCATCTATTATGAAGATAGTCATCTATGAATCATCTATTATCATCTATTATGAAGATAATCATCTATTATGAAGATGATCATCTATTAATCATCTATAATCATCTATTATGAAGATAATCATCTATAATCATCTATAATCATCTGTTATGAAGATAATCATCTATAATCATCTATTAATCATCTATAATCATCTATTATGAAGATAATCATCTATAATCATCTATTAATCATCTATAATCATCTATTATGAAGATAATCATCTATAATCATCTATTAATCATCTATTAATCATCTATAATCATCTATTATGAAGATAATCATCTATAATCATCTATTAATCATCTATAATCATCTATTATGAAGATAATCATCTATAATCATCTATTAATCATCTATTATGAAGATAATCATCTATTAATCATCTATTATCATCTATTATGAAGATAATCATCTATAATCATCTATTAATCATCTATAATCATCTATCAATCATCTATGATCATCTATTAATCATCTATTAATCATCTGTAATCATCTATTATGAAGATAATCATCTATTAATCATCTATTATCATCTATAATCATCTATTATGAAGATAATCATCTATTAATCATCTATTATCATCTATTATGAAGATAATCATCTATAATCATCTATAATCGTCTATTAATCATCTAAAATCATCTATAATCATCTATAAATCATCTATTAATCATCTATTAATCATTTATAATCATCTATAATCATCTATTCATCATATATTCATCATCTATTCATCATCTGTAATCATCTATAATCATTGAATAATCATTATAACTTCTACAACATAAAAACACCAAACAAACCCAGAATGTCCTCCACCTGCTCACCTGCTCCACCTGCTCCACCTGCTCACCTGCTCCACCTGAGGTCAGCTCTGTGTTGTTTCAGGAGAACGGCCGCAGACAGAAGTCAAAGGTGTGCGAGACGTTCGATCACCTGTTCGCTCTGCTGGAGGAGAGGAAAGGTGAGATGATCCTGAGGATCAACTCTGAGCAGGAGGAGAAACTGGACTACATCAGAGGTCTGAGGAGGAAGCACAGCGAGCACCTGGAGAACGCCGCCAAGCTGGTGGAGAACGCCATCCAGACGCTGGACGAGTCCGAAATGGCCGTGTTCCTGCAGGTGAACCTGAACGCACAGTGGTGTTTTTAGATAAACTGATCCTGTCCTCACCTGTCCTCACCTGGACGTCTGAACCATGTTCCACTTTTTAGAAACACGATGAATCTTTTCTTTGTCTTACAAGTCAACAGATACAATAACTGTGACTGTCTCGTCTCACAGGCCACCAGGCCGCTGCTGCAGAAGTGAGTGTGTCAGTAACAACAGCACCACCTTACATTGTTATCTCTGCCCTGTCTAACCTGCTGCTGCTCCACCGTCAGGATCGTGGAGAGCTCCGACACGTCTCAACTGGATCAAGTCCAGCACGGCTACGAGAAAATGGAGCATTTCACGGCTAACTTTGACCGTCAAAGGAGGGCGCTGATGAGCATCAACTTCATCAAACGTAAGCGACACAGGAAGTCTTCATCTGACCGTCCAATCACAGACCAATAAACAAACACATGCTAAACCTTAGGACTCCAAAAGATGGTGATTCCACGATCCAAGCCAGCGAGCCGGGCTTCTTACCAATTTTAAGTTTGAGCTCAGGGGAGAGCGATTCCACCTCGAGTGATTTGCTTAACCAGATCAAACTGCAAGACAGGTCTGCAGGTCTGATGACAGATTCATTACGGGCCTCCACCAAGCTGCCGCTGGCTCTGTCTTTCAGGTTCTAATATTTAGCATTAGTAGCATTTAACTACTAAAGTGTTAGCATGTTTGAGCATGGAACGACTATCATTCAGTATAGTGTTAGCTAACTTGTTAGGTGTGAGCTACAGTAATAGAAAATGTTTCCATATATGTTAGCATTAAGCTAATGCTCTAGCATTGGGTGCAGAGTTGATCATTGGGCATAATGGATGCTAATGTGGAACAATGCTAAGTAGCACTAACAGCACTCTGTTGTCTCGTCAGTGGATGAAGATGATGATGATGATGAAGATGATGCAGTGGAGGCCAGAGGGACGACAACAGGAGTCTCAGCCAATCAGCAGCCTCCTCTGTCACCTGCTCAGCCTGCAGGTGTTCAGCTCTCAGCC
>CAEMYA010000577.1:139758-157258 GCA_903131615.1 Diplodus sargus | reverse complement strand
GGGGGTGGAGGTGAAGATGGGACGCTGCAGCTTCAGATCATCAACAGCACACAGGCTGAAGAACTACAGAGAGACAGACAGACAACTGAAGACAGACAGACTGAAGAACTACAGACAGACAGACAGGCAGACAGACAGACAGGCTCTTGTCTTACCTCTGATGGGGAGAAGCTCACAGCTCCCTGTGTTCTGCTCCAGGAGGAGGAGTCTCTGCAGGACGCTCCATCTCCAGCCTTCAGCTGCTCCGTCACACCTGCAACCTTCACACAAGGACACGCTGCTGTCAGCTGCAGCTGACTCGTTTCAGCTTCTCTCAAATCAGCATTTGCTGTTATTGTTTGTCATGAACGATAAAATCATGATTTTTTAGTTTTAAACTTGAAAAAACAAGCTAGGAGACACTGATGAGTGGTTATAGTCTGAACATGTAATGGATTCATGGAGAAAACAGATAAATGGATGATGAAAAGGATCAACACCTCAGGTGATGGTTCTCTTACATAGCTCCGGCTCAGGTCAGTGACTGACAGGTCGCTGTCCTCTCTGCTCGTGCAGGCTGCTGAGGTCACTTCCTGTGGCTCGCAGCTCCAGGTGTCCGAGTTCTGTGATGAAGTCCGGTTCATTATTTCAGGTAGAAAACAGGTTGAGTATGAGCTGACAGTCACGATCACTTTGACAGTTACATGAGCAGTTTCCACTCTGTGCCGTCTGACAGACAACGCAGAGGGTTCATAAAAGCCAACAGTCAAACAAAAAGCTGGTGTACCGCCTCCATCAGGTCCTCGGGCACCGTCAGCTCACTCACGCTCACAGAGGAGTGGTAACCTGAGGAGGACGCAGGGACACAGCTGGAGCACAGGTGGGTGTGGTCACTCTGATGGGTGGAGGTGCAGCTGGACTCGTCCTTCACAGAGGACAGACTGTCTGCCTGTTGGACCAAACACCAACCTTATTAATACGTTCTGTACGGGTGGAGGACGGGGATGATATCTGGGTGGAGGGTGGTGTCTGGGTGGGATGTTTACCTTGGTGGGGATGGTGGCTCTGGTGGAAGAGGAGCTGGAGGAGTTAAAGGAGGTGATGCAGGAGTGGTGCAGGTGTAAGACCTGGAGGTATTCCTCCTTCTCCACCTTCCTCTTCAGAGTGGAGTTCCAGTGGTTTTTGATGGAGTTATCAGTCCTGAGAACAGAACACAGAAACTGCTTCAGGACCGTCTGTCTGTCCTGATGACAGACGCCTGATGACAGGACAGCTGGCGGTGGTGTACCTACCTGCCGGGCAGCAGTTTGGAGATGTCGGCCCAGCGGTTACCCAGCAGTCTGTGGGCCTGACAGATGACGGCGTCCTCGTCCAGCGTCCAGTTGCTCTTCTTCACTGTCGGGTTCAGGTGGTTGTGCCAGCGCTCGCGGCACTGCTTCCCGTTACGACTGCGCAGATGTTTGGCAATGAGCGACCAGCGCTTCACACCGTACTTCTGAACCAGATCGATGACCTGTACAGGAAGTGACATCACAGCATATCATTAGGAGCAGCTGCATGCAGCAGACAGACAGCAGCATGGTCACATCACTGGACTCCTGTCTCTGTGTGTCTGGAGTCTTTGAGTGTTTCATTTCATTCAGTATTTGGATGTTAAACTTTAGAACAGTTCAGTGATGGTTGTTCATTCATGGGCTCATTATGTTCCACTGAGGAGCAGCTGAGTCAGGAGGGGCACCTAGTGGTGAAGGGAGGTATTACTGGTCCTGTCCAGGATCTGGTTTCATGACAAAAACCATCTGCCCAGCTCTAGACAGTATGAGTCTAGCATGGTAATAAGAGAGCAAAGGTATAGTACACAAGTATAGTAAGGTATAGTACAGTATAGCAGTGGATACATGTAAAACTAGTAATATCATAGTAGTACTACAGTATATATAGGTATTATTATCACAATGTGTCCTGACTGGTTCCAGTCTTTACCCGCTCATCCTCTTCTTGAGTCCAGGGACCTTTGACCAGCTCAGGGTTCTTCACCTGCTGCCACCTCCTGTGACACTCCACATCTGACCTCTGACCCTGCTACACACACACACACACACACACACACACACACACACACACACACACACAGTTGTGATTAAGTAGTAATTAAGTTAGCTTCAGTTGGTCTCTGGCTGTCTGTTCTGTGACCACAGAGACGTGAAGTCAAACTACTCACTTTAAAATGAAGAGAAACTGAAGACCAGCTACTGGATCCAAACTCCTTCACCAGCCTGAGCAGCTTCTCATCCTGAGGACACAGATCACCATCATCATCATCATCATCATCACCATCATCACCACCATCACCATCATCATCACCACCACCATCATCATCACCATCATCAGACTGTGTCTCAGCACTACAGACACTCTGATGGTGCTCTCCAGTGAGAGTTTATGATAAAACAGTGTCTCTGTCCACAGAGGAGGCATCATAAAAAACAAAACTCTTCTCTGTTTTACACTGCTGAAGGTGCACTATGCTTTCACTGATGAGTCTCACTGCAGATACAGTCGGTCATGGTGAATGTAGGATATCAGTTTTGAATCTATCGTTGTTTTTAGTCACACCCTGTCCCCCTTTAAGCCGTAAACAACATCAAATGACTCCAGTTCATTCAGTCAAAATATTTCAAACAACAAACAAAAATCTAATCAGAAGTTGTTTTATTTAAAGTTGACATGAATATGAGTAGAGCGGCTCCGTCTACACAGATTATCATATTCATGACCGTTCGTACTGACAGTTATTAACAGGTTAATGACTAACTCACTGACATCAAATATCTGAAAACTGATTGTCAGTTTGTCTACCATCAGAACCACACAGAGGAAATATGAACCACACAGCAGCACAACACCCATCTCTCCCCCTGAACGCTGACCGGGTGGAACATTACCTCATCTTTGGACCATCCAGGCTTCTGTAGAGTCACTCTGGAGAACCGTCCCAAACAACCTGAGCGTCTCTTCGCACTGAGAGAGGGGGCAACACACAGGATCACACTGTTAGAGGATCAATCAATCAATCAATCAATCAATCATTTAAAACAATCAATCAGCTGTCTCAGATGTTCTGTTTCTCTGTTTTCTGACATTTAATACACCAAACAAACAGATTAATTGATAATGAAAATGATCAATCTTGCAGCCCTGACGTGTGACAGGTGTATGACAGGTGTATGACAGGTGTGTGACAGGTGTATGACAGGTGTGTGACAGGTGTGTGACAGGTGTATGACAGGTGTGTGACAGGTGTGTGACAGGTGTGTGACAGGTGTATGACAGGTATATGACAGGTGTGTGACAGATGTATGACGGGTGTATGACGGGTGTATGACAGGTGTGTGACAGGTGTGTGACCGGTGTGTGACCGGTGTATGACAGGTGTGTGACAGGTGTGTGACAGGTGTGTGACAGGTGTATGACAGGTGTGTGACAGGTGTATGACAGGTGTGTGACAGGTGTGTGACCGGTGTGTGACCGGTGTATGACCGGTGTGTGACAGGTGTGTGACAGGTGTGTGACAGGTGTATGACAGGTGTATGACAGTATGACAGGTGTGTGACAGGTGTATGACAGGTGTGTGACAGGTGTGTGACAGGTGTATGACAGTATGACAGGTGTGTGACAGGTGTGTGACAGGTGTGTGACCGGTGGGTGACAGGTGTGGTGTGTACATCAGCTCTCACCAGGTCCTGCGGCTTCTGCTGCTCATCACTGGGCTTATGTGAACACTGACACACTGAACTGCTGCTGGAGAAACACACACACTGAGCACATTAACAGATCCCAGGTCAGATACTGTATCAACAGCGTCAGTTAGACATCATGCCGTGTTCTCTGTGATTGGAGCATGTTTGCTGTTAGAAAAGGTGGAACAGCTGGATGCTACAGCACATCTGTGCTCACCTGTCACAGAATCCACCAGACGTCAGCCTAAATGTCTGGATGAGCTCCTAAATGGACCTGGACATGAACAGTACAATAAACGGTTCTGTCTCCGTCACTGATTAACTGTTGCAAGCAAAAAATGCCACACGTTTTGGTGTAGTTAAGTTGATGATGTTTTGTTCAACTAACAGTTAATTGGATATCTTCAGGTTTTTATGTGATTCATCAGACATGATAAGAACATTGGAGACATGAAGCCTCTGTGAAGGTGTTAAAGACATTATTTAACTGTTTGCACTCTTTCATACGCTGAACAATTAACTGATTCATCTAGAAGATCGTCAGCAGATTGATTAATAATGAAATAATCTTTGCACAATGGCTAAACAATAACTAATAGGTGAACACACTGACAGCTTGTGTGAAGCCTCAGCGGCGGGCACGTTCACACAGCAGGCAGTCTGAGCTGAGCTGTTAGCTCCACGTCACTGCGTCCATCCGATCACTTAACCACCATCAACATACTTCAATACTTCAACTGTGAGCAGAACCAACACACTGAACCCACAGAACCGGGTCAGAGTCACCTCGAACGTTTCGGTCGCCGAGCCGTAAAACTCAAGTTTAACAGATCACTGACGGTTGAGCTAACGGCCGTTAGCACAAGCTAGCCGCGGTTAGTCGCTAAACGGACGATAAAACACGTTTAAAGAGTGTCAGACGGATGACACCGGGACTGACAGGTTGTGGCCTGTGTGCCGGTACATTACCGGTACATTACCGGCGGTTTACCTGCTGGATCACCGTGTACCTGCAGGGATCACACAGGCTACCTGCTTGGCGGAGGAGCAGCTCGAGACGGTTCAGTTGGCAGAGCGCGTGTGTTGGAACGGCGAACACCGAGACTCTCCTCTGATTGGACAGACAGACTGATGACGTTACAGGGACTTTTTAGAAGGCTGTAAAAGTTTTTTATTTCATTTTTTTTAGTTCGTTTTATTTGTCGGTTTATAAAAGAACACTGAAACTATTTAGTAAATAACTACTAGTTATAAATAACTACTAGTTATAACTAGTAGTTATAAATAACTACTAGTTATTTTACTCACTGAGACAGATCTGCATTTCCGTGAATGCACTCAGAATCAATGACCATTATATTATTACGATTAACAATTAGGACACACCTCTTCTTAAGTTCTCCTTATAGTTTATATTTAGATGAAGATACTAATATATTTCATGCAAAATAAGCTTTTTTTCAATAGCTTCCAGATCATACAGTGTATGACTGACATCCAGCAGCAGACTGATCCGCCCCGCATCCTTCCTGCTCAGCTCCTCTGACTGTCAGACCTCTGAGTCAGTAAGACGCTGTGTTTCTCTCTAATGTGCAATATTTAAGACAAGCAATACACAATAACCTATTTTACCACTGTAGCATTGTTTATTACACTGTATATGTGGATATTTCTAGTAGAATGAACAGAGTTTTTGTTCTGTTTTTGTTGTTCTTGCTTATAAAGAGTTTTTATTGTTCTGCATATTTCTGGGACTTTGAATGGGAGCAGCACTTTCCTCTCAGGGATCAATAAAGTATTTCTGATTCTGATTCACATTCTGACTCACCTCTTTTTTACACACACACACACACACACACACACACACACACACCAGAGACATTTACACTGTCCCACTCCAAATACTTATATAATATAATATAATATAATATAATATAAAATAATATAACATAATATAATATAATATAATATAATATAATATAATATAACAGAACAGAATAATATTTCATGTTTTTCGCTTGGCAAAACTCAGGTTCCCAGAACCCTTAGCGTGATGACGGCATGTTCTCCCGCCCATTGTGAAAATGTCCCGGCATGCTTTTCTGCAGGGCCGAGAAGAAGAAGCGTCATGATGGAGTCCGCTGGTGGCTAACGTGACAAACCTTGTTAATTTGAGTTGAATAAAGTTTGAGACGTTCATGGTTCATCAGAGAAAGTTAACCGGAAGAATCTAGCCCGTTAATGACAGCTAGATAGCTAACTCTGCAGCGGAGACTGTCGGTGAGTTGTTCAGCTGCAGCGCGTTGTTGTTGTCACGACGACTTCCAGCACCGGGCCGCCATTTACCTCCGGCGGCGAAACATAACAAAATGCCCCCTGAAAATAACACGCACGCAACAAACTTTAGCCGAAAATATCACATTTAACTCCACGTGAAGGCAGGATATGTCGCTGAGGACCAGCAGTGTTTTAACCACCTGAGGTCCCAGCTTACGGTTAGCCGTTAGCAAAGTTAGCCGCACAAGCTAACCCTGTTAGCCGCAGCATCTCCGGGTTAAAAGCAGCGACGGTGCTGAAACGGTGCCGTTCTGAGAGGAACTCAACCTTCAAGCTGTATTTGACTCTTTAGACAGCCCTCTGTCCGAGGTTGGACCCCACTGTTAGCTGGCATTAGCCCCGATTAGCGGAGCTGACAGTGAAACCTCGTGTTGCGGACAGTTTGAGCTCAGTGGTTTCTACAGAACAAGCTCGGTAACCTGCAAGACTAAAGATTAAAACTGTTCTGTGAGGAAACAGTTGAAGTCTTGCATCCTCTGACACGACCACGTTAATGTAGCTTGTATCATGTCTTACTGATGTCTGTGTGATATGATTAGTAAAAGTCAAAGGTTCGAGTTTAGGCAAATCAGTCTGATCCTTTCGTCTTTTTCTGTGGTGGTTTTGTTTGAATTGGTTTGTGGTAAAAGCAGTCTGTGGGTAAAACGGCGTCTGTTACAGAGGTCGGTCTGTGTGAAACAGCATTTATAATCTTACATTTGGTCTCAGGCGTTTTGTGACTGAGACTAATTTAGTTTGGAACGAGCCCCACTGTCTGTCTCTACAGTGTTATTCATACAGAGTACATGCTGTATTGTCCCTGCAGAAGCAGGTGGAGACAGATTATTGAGATCGCAGTGAACTGCGTGCTGTGTGATGGATGCTGAGTGTTGATGTCTACACTTCCTCCTCTCAGGTGGATCGGTTGATCTGTGAATATTACCTGTTTCTTTCCCTCTGCGACAGTAAACTGAAGATTGAAACATTGAGCAACATTTTTCACAATTTTCTCACATTTTTATCGACCAGACGACTTTTAGATCAATCCACAAAAATGATCAACGGATAAACTGACACTGAACTGTACTTGCAGCCCCAGTTTCCAAGGAGAATGTGTATTATCATCACAACATTGCGTTCAGCAGTGAAGTTTTACCACATCACATAATTCTGTCAAACATGAACTAGAATATTAATACAGGTGTTTGAAGAGTAAAATGTCCTCTGAGACCTTTAATTGTCTGTATTGAACAATATAATATGTTAATGTCTATATAGAGACAGACTGATGAAGTCATGACAGTGAGCAAACGTCCCGCTGCACACTGGGCAAAACATATGAACACATTGTGAATATTTGATTGTATGTTTTTACATCACAATTTTAATTCAGACTAAAGGAAGTTAAACCCTGCTGGGACCTTCTTGTGAGACCATGTGTGACTCAGTTACTGTGATTTTGATAATAGTTTGATTAATTGAACAGGAAATAGAACTCGGACAACATTTGATGAACCATAGTAAAGAAACATGTTTGACTGCTGCTGTTGTGATGTCATGATGATGATAACGCCGATGTGTTGTAATGATGCACGTCCTGTCTGTGGTCAGTGTTTGGACTGCTGCTGATTAGTGTGTGTGAGTGTTTTCTGCTGTGTGCAGGTGAGACTGGAGCAGGTGGGCTCGTCTCTGTGTCCTCAGTGTGTCTGTCGGTGTGGAGCTGATGTGCATTGATCCACTGCTAATTGTTACTGATTATTATTTTCAATACTGTGATCATGATGCTGTAGTAAAGCAGCACTTTGTACTGCAAAATATACAAAGCAGTTTATTTGAGTCTACACATGAGCTCTGAAGTCAAAGAGTCAGAGAGTTGAACACAAAATCCGCCATCAGTCAATCTTGTCGTGCGTCAGTCTGAGTTTATTCTTCTATTTTGACAGAAGGAAGTTGATAATCTTTATTAACATACTCACAGCTGATCGTTGGTCTGATGTGGTGTTTGTCCTGTTCGTGTGGGTGAATCATTATGTGTTTCATGTACTGGAGTTGTA
Organism: Diplodus sargus; assembly: GCA_903131615.1. Lineage (NCBI taxonomy): Eukaryota > Metazoa > Chordata > Actinopteri > Spariformes > Sparidae > Diplodus > Diplodus sargus. The sequence goes on along the minus strand of CAEMYA010000577.1, from coordinate 149,169 downwards.
CTGTGGATAGTTAGTTGTGTACATATAGTGTTACATTAACAGGCAGTTTGTTCCTCTGCAGTGTGAAGTGTGTCGCTGAACTCTTTAAACCTTTGGAACACAAACCGGTCCAACAGTAACACTGTAGTAGTGTGTGACTTCAGTGATATTCAGTTAGTTTTGTCTGTTTCTCTGCAAGTTCATGTTTTACTTCTTATTTCAGTCTTGTGTTATTTGAGGATGAATCCTGAGACTGGCAACTTATAGGGTTTCTCCTCAGTGTCCAACATGTTCTCCAGAGCAGATTTCTCACTTTTTTATAATTTGATCATCCTCTCTGGATGAGACTAACCACCTGGCTTCTTGTCCTGTAGGTATAGCGAGGTCACCATGGCGACAGACATCGGCTCGCCGCAGCGGTTCTTCCACATGCCGCGGTTCCAGCACCAGGCGCCGCGGCAGGTGTTCTACAAGAGGCCGGACTTCGCACAGCAGCAGGCCATGCAGCAGCTCACCTTCGACGGGAAACGCATGAGGAAGGCTGTGAACCGCAAAACCATCGACTACAACCCGTCTGTCATCAGACACCTGGAGGTACAACACACCTGACTCACTTCACCACACACCTCAGTGTTTCCTCTAGGATTTTTTTTAAGGAGTGGCGGAGTGGCCTCCCCCCCCCTTCCACCGAATCAACATCTTTTTTTTACCGCAACATAGGCTCCGGTTCACGTCATGATAACTTCTGTATCTAACCACCTATTCCAACTTCCTCAGTCCATAGTCGTCTTTGTTTGATAGCCTACTTCAAGAGACTTTTGGTTAAGTAACCATGGACAGCTCCTACACAGGATCGTTCTGCTGTGTCGTCATCACCCGTCACCACCCGCGACACAGGGCCCCGCACGTTGCGGCGCAGATGTCCTGAATGATCATCAGTGTTGATTATTTATAAGCCCAGCAGACTGAGACACTCAGTTTTTTTTCTTTTCCACTAGCACTCGAGCGCGACGTCCGACACAAGAATCAAACCCGCTAATTTTAAAAACACACCGGCAACAGCGACCACTGATCTGTAGCCTACTGAGACTGTTGTTATTCTGTCACCGGATTTAAAACACGCTGTGGTCCGTCATCGAGGTGCAGACGAGGTGCAAAGAGTAGATACTGAGCAAGATAGTTATCTGTAGTTTACCTTACTCAAGAGTATCTGACCCAGTGCAGGACTCTGCTGTGAAGGTGGAGACATGCGGCGGTGGTGTATTTGCGACGATTAAAAAAAAAAAGAGAGAGAAATTTGAAGGAGCGGCTGCTGGGATTTAGGAATGGCGGGCCGCCACTCCTAAATGAATGTAGAGGAAACACTGCACCTGAGTCCCTTCACCACACACCTGACTCACTTCACCACACACCTGACTCACTTCACCACACACCTGACTCACTTCACCACACACCTGACTCACCTCCAGTTGGTTTGAAGTGATCAGACTGTTTCCTCTGCAGAACCGTTTGTGGCAGCGAGACCATCGAGACTTCAGAGCCGTGCAGCCCGACGCAGGCTGTTACAATGATGTGAGTGCTGACTCCTGTCTCCCGCTTTAGTCCTCTTCACTGATACTGAATCTGTCTGATTGTCAAGCTGAAAATGTCGGAACAACATCTTAAGAACATCTTTAATGTGGCTGACGTGTGATAGCTGTTTGTTTTTTAGAGCTTTATCATTTTAAAACATTTCCTTCTTCTAGTTTGTACTTTTTTGTGAGTTTTCTGCTTTGATTGTTGGAACAAAAAACTGAATTTATTTGTGCCGTTGGAAACATTTTACTCAGTAATGAGACGTTGTGTTTTGTCCTCAGCTCGTTCCTCCTGTTGGAATGTTGAACAACCCGATGAACGCCGTCACCACAAAGTTTGTCCGAACCTCCACCAACAAAGTCAAGTGTCCCGTGTTTGTGATCAGGGTGAGCTACTTCCTGCCAACACGCACACAGAAATCAATATTAATTTGATTCACCTTTTAGAGAATTTTGAAAACACTTCAGTGTATTTAATTTGCCATATCGTATTTATTACACATCACTTTGACTCAGGCGATCATACATTGTATGATTTTAGCCTGTTTTTGACCCAATTTTTGAACTGCACAATTCATTTTAGAGCGTGCGCCAATCACAAGCTCCTGAATGGTCGTCAGGCGGTCGGATGAGTCTCTCACCGCCCTGCACGAAGTGGCAGACAGAGCGTCTGAAAACGGCACGGCCACAGGCACATACATGGCTTACCTCCAGTTCTCTATGCAAATTTGAGTCGATATGCATCGATGCCTCTTTTTTTGGAGGCTTCGGCACACAGGATTGCAAAGTTTATCTAGGCAGCATGCTTCTGCATTGTTAGCATCATTGCTAATACCAGCCACAGAGCTTCAAATTGTCAATAGTCAGGATGGCCTGCCGGGCGGACAGGCTGCTGTCAGACACACAGTGTGAGCTCTCAGGTCTTGGTTTGATGATTGGACCGTTGAGTGTGAGCACATTGATCGGGAGCTTTGGCTTTACATCGTACAGTACGAGTTGGCATTAACAGCAACATTTCAAAAATCATTCAGTGTATTCCCAGCTTTGTTGTTTGTTCTGGATGCTGATGTGTGTGTGTGTTTGTGTGTGCGCAGTGGACTCCTGAAGGTCGCCGTCTGGTCACCGGAGCCTCGAGTGGAGAGTTTACTCTGTGGAACGGACTCACCTTCAACTTTGAGACCATCTTACAGGTAAACATTGCTCAGTGACATCACTGTGACTCAACATGGATTGATTGACTGATTATATAATTGGGGACATTTCACTAGTAAAGATGTCTGTCGGCTGGACAGTGCGTTCACTGAAGCTCAGACATCTGAGTGTTCAGATCTGTGCTGTGAGGAAGATGAGTGACATAAAGACGTGCTGCAGTATTAGTCTTTAATCCAGATCAATATGTAACTGTCGTTATGATCTAATGAAGGCTGATAGATAGAAGATCTTTGATTTCTGATGCTCCTGCTTTGTTTGAAATCAGTCGCTGTGCAGAAAAACACGTTTTCAGAGAAAACAGCTTGTTGATCTGCGGTGGCTTTGGACAGATGCGTTGGCCAAAATGAAAAATACAAAGCAGATACTCAGCTTATTGATTTTCTATCATCTATGATTGGGTTCCATCAGATACCGCTAATGAAATGCTCAGATTCTGCTCAATAATAGAATGATGAAATGTGAAACAACAAAATTTGACACAAATGTCTTGTAGATTAAATTAGGTGATGGCATTTTATAGCCTCAGTATGACATCATGTTTGCCGTCCATGACTCAGGAACAAAAGAGTGCTCAAACAGGGAACGATGGTAAAGTCTGTGGTGTTTTCCACTTACTGAACGCTGTGGGGCTCAATGAGTAAATCTAACAGTGCTAAGCTAACTAGCATGCATTGACTGGTAAACCTTACCCTCTGGACTTTACTGTTCTGCGAACACGTCATTATAAAATCAACAACGTGGACTGTTAGATGTTCAGGTCACAGGGTGAACTGAAATACTAAACTAAATATAGATCTTCTACGGCTGCGTGTGTTCAAGACATTTCTACCTTTAAAGTGTCATGAAAAGTGTCGTCTTCATGTTGTATTAATGTTCCAACACATCACTGTCTTTGGTTAAATGTTGAGCAGCAACACATTCAGTCAGTTGTTACAGAAGTGGTTTTAAAACCCTGTCTGATATTGATGTGATGATATCAGTGTTCTGTCATCTGTTTGGCCCTGAGTGGTTCTAACGTGTCTTCTGTCCTCTGCAGGCCCACGACAGTCCCGTCCGGGCCATGACCTGGTCTCATAACGACATGTGGATGCTGACGGCCGACCACGGCGGCTACGTGAAGTACTGGCAGTCCAACATGAACAACGTCAAGATGTTCCAGGCTCACAAGGAGGCCATTAGAGAAGCCAGGTTTATACCCAATCTACCATTTTCTGTAGTTCTACTGTTAGCCACGCGGGGGCGCCACATGTTGCTGTTGCTGTGGGTGATTAATAACAGATGTACGTGTGTGCTGTTGCAACACTGCAGTGATCTGTTGTTGATGTTCTTCCTGATGTGGCTGATGAGCCGTTTCTCTCTGATGTGTTGAATAAAGTCATCATCACTGACTGTGACGGAGGCCACGTGGTCTGGGTGGAGAGGAGATAATCAATGTCAGGGCTGACTCTGACCAATAAAGTTCAAGCAGGGATCAATAAAGTTTTAAAATAAAGTGAATAAAGAGACGTTTAAATAAAGGTTTGAACTCCACATGTGCACCTTAAACATGACGGCCCTGGAAGTAAAAACCCAACGACTCAAATCGTCTGACTCACGTCTGACATGTAGTCCATCAACACTGGAGCCTACATCTCCCATAATGCACCTGGGACAGTTTCTGTCGTTAGTCGAACACCTTCAGTTTGTAACACACACTGTGCATTAGACATTTGTTGTGTTGAAGCCTGGTGACATCATCAGACTACAGATGACCTCACACAGCAGGCTGAGTACAACCTACTGTGGTTAGTGTACTGAACAAGAACACCTGTACAGTGTGATGTCATCAGGTACAGCACACCTGAGTCTGTACTACATGGTGATGTGGCGTTGGTCGTCACACTGTCAGGTGTTCCTGTTATTTTGTCCCTCAGGTGAAGCTGTAGGCGTCAAACTGTTTTATTTGCCAGCAAAGCACTACATTACCCATGAGCCTCAGCGAGGGCTCTGTTGACGATGTGCTGCTAGACAGGATGTAACCTCAGTGAGACTATAGCCAGGCTTCTCTGAGCTGACCTGACAAAGACTGAAGACCCAATTACAGACGACGAGTTTAAAAACAGTAATTATCAACCCTGATGCTATTAGCAGCCCGGCTGCAGCTAGCAGACAGGCTGCAGCTAACAGCCCGGCTGCAGCCTGTCTGCTAGCTGCAGCTAGCAGCCCGGCTGCAGCTAGCAGACAGGCTGCAGCTAACAGCCCGGCTGCAGCCTGTCTGCTAGCTGCAGCTAGCAGACAGGCTGCAGCTAGCAGACAGGCTGCAGCTAACAGCCTGTCTGTTAGCTGCAGCCGGGCTGCTGTCTGAAGCTAAAAACAACAGTAAGAATCTGTGTGATCTAGAAACCTGATCTCAGGTCTGTGAAAAAGCAGAGTTGTCTTTAATAAGTAGCAGCTTTTGTTTCTTACTGATCTCGTGGTCGGAACGGGGTTTTGAAGAGTCCCGCTAGTGAGAAGAAACATTTTCAGCCGTATTGAAAAGTTTCCATCACTCATAAAGAGACGTTCATCATGTCAGTCTCCAGTTGATTCCTACAGCTCTCATGTTTCTGTGATCACTGAGTGCAACACAAACCACTTTGTCACAAAGACATTCATGAAGTTTGGTTCATTGATGTAATGTATTACAGGTCCTCTGAGCAGGAGATGATGAATATACAAACAGCGATTGTAACATGTGGTTAATGTCAGTCAGGAGCTTCTGGGCCTCTGGATGAACCTGAAACGCTCCACAGAATCTAAGAAGTTCAACTAACTCTGTTGTCTTCCTGCCACAGACTGGTTCCTTCAGCACAGTCCACATGTTCTGATAGGGTTCATGTCTGGACTTTGCGAAGTCTGTTAAAAACCTCAGTTCTGGCCCAGTGGATCTGTTCCTTTACCACTTCTGATGTGTTTGGATCATTGTCCTGTTGGATCACCAGACTGCACCCAAGACCCAATCTGCTGCTGAGGATTTTAGGCTTTCCTGAAGAATTTGGAGATAATCCTCCTCCTCCAAACATATTGATGCTCTTTGTGGTCAAACAAGCTTTCTTACAGAAGGTTTCTTCTCTGTCCACGTGATCTGCAAGAAACTGTGGTCCAGCTTCAAGGTTCTGTTGCTGGATCAAGAGGTTCTGTCAGCACAGCAGCCTTTCAGCTCAGGTTGACGTAAAGCACACCTGTCTCCCAGCAGCTTCTGATTGATTGCAGACTTGGTTTTTGGTGGTTTCTGGTTGAGTCTCGACATCAGAGCAGTTCTCTCTCAGCAGCAGAGGACAGTTTGATGGCGGCAGCAACACAACTGATCTTTATTCTTACGCACAGCTGCTGTACAGTCGATGTTGGAACTGAAACTGCTGTGAAATGGCTCCAACTGACTGTCCTGACTAGTTCAGATCAATGATGAGCTCTTTAGACTTTCACACTGTGGTGTGTGTGTGTCAGACAGACAGGTCCTGTTAAAATGATCAGCTGTGACCCATCAGAACCAGTCAGAAGAAGGTCAGATGCTACAAAGAACATTTGATTCCCAACGTTCTCTAATCGCCTGAACTGATGGTCAAAGTTCAGAAGACCTACGGTAAATTAAATCATTGAACCGAACTCAATGAATGTCTTTGTGACAAAGTAGTTTGTGTTACACTCACTGATCACAGAAACACGAGAGCTGTAGGAATCAACTGGAGAGTGACATGATGAACACTCGTGTTTATGAGAGATGGAAACTGTTCTACACGACTGAACGACGGAACCGATCTCTGACAACACCAGAGAGTTTCCATCCATTCACTGTAGTTCTACCTCAGCTTCTATCACTCTCATGCTTCTTCTTTGCCTCCTCCATCAGCGTCTTTTCCTTTGGACAGTTATTTATGTTCCACCGTCACCTGCGGGTTGTGACCGGGGAGAACTGCCTCTTCCTGTTGTGGTCGTGTAGTGGCAGACGAGCTCCTTTGTGCCACATTTCAACCTTCAAATCTGTCCTGTTATCACACTGAATATCACAGTTAGGTTTATAGTCAACCAACCTTTACATGGATGGTGTTGTCTTTCTTGCAGACATTTCACTGTGACATCACTGTGACATCACTGTGACATCAGGATTTACTTCAGAGTGGACAGTTAAAGTTATGTCGTTGTCAATTGAGCTCCGGTTTCTTCTTCAGGCGATGCGTTGCCAGAAAATGATGAATAACCCGTTTGCCTGCTTCAGTCCAGAGAGTCGGGCTGTTATAATGTGATGAATATAAAACATATCACAGCAGAGAGCGTCACTGTTACTGCAGGTGGGATGAGAGAGGATTGCTGCAGAAGTTAATATATTTCTTTTAAAGTCAGTCACTCTGCAGTTTATTTGTGATGTGACAGCTGCTCGTTCTGAGCTGACAGTCAGCATGAAACATCTGATTTAATCATTAGACCAGATTAAGCTCTGACACTGATGAAGGCGGAATGGAAATCTCTTTAGTTTCATTAAACGACTGATCAGTTAACTAATAGCTGATTTATGAAGAGCAGCAGGATAATGAATCTTTGTGGTTCCTCTATGAGATTATTGAACTGGATGCTGGATTATTACAGACAATAATCTGTGTATCAAACACAAGGTTCTGATCCGTCCAAGTTCTGTTCATCCAGATAATCTCCAGAGATGAACTCCACTCTGTGATGTTTGAAGCTAGATGAAATGTGTAGCAGTAAGAAGCTAATGTTGCAGACGACATCACGGTCACATGACTGAAACGTCTCCACCACTAACAGTCTTACTGCACAATTACTATCCAGGTTTCTATAAACTGATCAGTGTAAAGTTGTAAAGTCAGAGTTAGAACAGTGTGGAACTAAAGTGGTTCTGTACAGACGGACTCGTGAGTCGATGAGTCTCCGTGTTCGCTGTGAGGACGTTTAATGTCCCCGACAACCTCTGTAGTCTCATTCAGACACTCGTTAGCAACCGCTAACTGTTTTTTAAAAATATTTTTTATTGATTCACAGTTGCAGTAAACAATATATCCAGAGAGAGTCACATTTCATGTTTCTGTTTAACATTTGATGATTTTATATTTTATATTGGAGAACAAAACCTGTAATATGTTCAGCCTGTGGTGACACACAGCTTATTACTCAGATTTAACTGAAAACTCACTGACAAACTCACTTTGAAACGAGAGGACAGGAAGTGCTAACACGCTAACTGAGTCTGGTTTAAGGACTACTGACTTCTGCTGAGTATTAGCTGCAGCAGTGTAAATCAGGACCAAACAGAATCCAAAATCGTGTCCGCATGATTCCGTCAACACCGTGAACATGATCCATATCTGATATCATGTTCAGTATCACAGGGAAAATATGACGCAAGGAAAGATCTTTGATAGAACATCAGAAGGTACAACGAGAGAGATGACTTTTATTTTGGAATCCTGTTTTCTGTCGTCACATCGTGCCTGATGAAACGTGATGAAACGACCATCAAACAGAAAACAAGATGTCCTGCATCACCTCATGTATTTAGGTTTCCGTGTGTGTGTGTGTGTGTGTGTGTGTGTGTGTGTGTGTGTGTGTGTGTGTGTGTGTATATCTGTATCCATATATGCATATATATATACATATACACACAGAAATCTATATCTCTATATAAATCTATATATATCCATACATCCCCTGCGTCCTGGCGGTGACGAGTCCTCAGCAGGCTCATGAGATCACAGATCCTGACCAGCTCATATTTATCACAGTTCAACACAAACTTTATAGCTTCAGTGTAGATTTAATTATTGAATCAAAGGAGCACTCTGTAGATGTACAGTAGACGACTGTCACTACATCATGATTACACCAGGACTGAATCACAGAACCATGCAGAACTTTATATTCAGACTCAGCTCACAGCACTTTAATGGACACTTGGTTTCGTGTTGGCAGTAAATCTGCATTTTATCAGGTGACTTTTTGGTATTGGTGCTTTTATTTTTATAGTGTCAGCAGAGACACAGACAGGAAGTGTAACACAAAGGTCAAATGTTTTTTAAACAGAAAAACAGATGTAATTTACTGATTAGATATCACACAGATCAATGATATCGATCAATAATATGTAGACCTGATGTACCTCTGCAGTGATGAACTGTTCTGTTCTGGTGAACAATGCCTCAGTTTTCTACTTTCTGCTACATTGTACTTTGACTCTGCATTTACTTGATTACTTCAGCAATCAGATGATTGTCTGTCTGTAATAAATATTCTGATATTGGTACCTGTGGGCTTCCATACTGTCCTGTAATGTCATATTGGTGTCCAGCACAGACGGCTGCAGTGCTGTTAGCTTAGCACGAAGACTGGAAGTGGAGGGAAACTGTTAGCCTAGCTTCTTCACTTTCCACCAAACTCGAGTTGGGACATCAACATCCTCTCAACCACCAAACGGCTCCTGCTGAAGTTTAAAGACGAGTTTCTGAAGGGTTACAGGGTCACCAGGGCCACCAGAGACCCCTCAGAGGTCCCCTCGGCAGCCCCACAGAGGCCCCTCAGAGACCCCACAGAGGCCCCTCAGAAGCCCCACAGAGGGCCCACAGAGGCCCCACAGAGGCCCCACAGAGACCCCTCAGAGGTCCCCTCAGAGACCCCT
>CAEMYA010000577.1:116035-139128 GCA_903131615.1 Diplodus sargus | reverse complement strand
TCAGAGGCCCCACAGAGACCCCCTTGGCCATAATGAGAAAGTCAGTCAGACGTTTGTCTTTAGCTTTGTCACGGTCAGTCACTTAGTTCGAGTCCCTGTGATGTTTGTTGCGTTGTCAATTGTCGTGATGCAGATTGCTCCAGCTGATCCTGAGCTACAGACTCACTGCTGCCCTCATGTGTCTGAACAGATTCAGTGTTGAAGGACACGTCTTCACGTCCTCAACAGATTGATTACAGACACACAGCTGAGGATCCAGGATCAGTTCTGATGATTGTTGAGCTCTGGATGTTTCAGTGTTGAGGCTTCCCGTAGACGTTTGTTCCAACGCTTCTGACAGCTGCTTATAAATCTGATCTGGACTCTGCTCACCTCCCTGCTGACAGAAAGTCTGATTAGAGTAATATAGTTCTGGACAGTACCTTCATCCCACAGACACAGATCTATGAGTCCATCTGATCACTTCTGAATCGCATTCCACAAAGTGCTGACGTCAGATCTGAAACTGAATCGTTCAGATCAACATGAAGCAGGTTGAAATATACTGACTCACATGCGCGATCGGTAACTGATCCATAACGTACATGTATGTATAAACTACACTGTGACTCAGCTGATCATCACTATCATTTATATGGTGAGAAAATCAATGTATCAGTGTAATACTTTGGTTCTGATACAGCAGTAATCTGTAAAGTAACTGGTAACTAAAGTTGTCAGGTAGACGTAGTGGAGTAGAGAGTATCTGCTGATTCTGTTCACTGTGTTCGTCGCTGCCTTCAGTGACGTGTTCATGAGCAAACCCAAACCCAAACAGGAGCAGACGTTCACACTGGTGTCGTGTTGTTGCTCTGATCGTCCAGCAGGTGGAGACAGCCTGAGGTCAGCATCACATCTGTAACGTGACTGTCACAGTCTGTTTGGGAGGTTTCTCCTTCTGAGAGACGTCTAATGCAAAACAAGCAGATGTCTACTGACTGAAGGAGTATTTTATTTTGAAGGACTGAAAGCTTCCTGCAGCTCTGATGTGATCAATAGTTCACCAGAACAGACAGAAACAGAGTTAAACATTCTCTGATATCTTCTCTGAGGAGTCCTGACCCCCAGAGTGATGTCATCAAACAGAGAGCGACACACACACACACACACACACACACACACACACACACACACACACACACACACACCGTTCACTCAAACACTAAACTGGGTCACAGAACCGTTCTGGAGCTTCACAGTAAAACTGAGTTGCAGTATTCTGTCTGTCTGGGATGTTTCTTTGAATTTTTCCGACTGTCGGTGGATTTAAAATCTTTGACAGCCGATCAGTTGAAGAGCTTCAGTGAGATCAATAACTCTCTGAGAACCATCAGAGACGAACAGAAACTGTCCTGGAGCTTTTGATCGGACCACATGTTCTGACTCCCGTCTCGTCTTGTCCAGTTTTTCTCCCACAGATAATAAATTCGCCACCTGCTCAGACGACGGGACGGTTCGGATCTGGGACTTCCTGCGCTGCCACGAGGAGAGAATCCTCCGAGGTACCAGACCACTTACACTCACCTGGTCTCCATGGCAACAGCTGACTCACATTGTCCTGTATAGATTCAAACCAGTGATGACATATTTAAAAACAAGTTTAAAATGATGAAAATAATCAAAATACTTTAATATTAAGTGACAGAAATTATTAGACTGATTTTTATTTTTAAAAAACATAAATTCTCAAAGCCTTCGGATCAATAAATAAAAAGCAATCCCTTTTTTAGCCAAACTCATTGATTGGTTCAATATTTCTGCCCCCTGCTGGTCATGTTCACCTCTGAAGGTGAGCGCTGTCTGGCCAATCAGTGCGCTGCAAGCTCAGAGACACGCCCCCTTAGGATCATAGAGATGCAGAGAAAACATGAAACTGAGAAAAATAATAATTAATGATAATTTAGTAAAACATTTGAGATTGTGTGTGTGTGTGTGTGTGTGTGTGTGTGTGTGTGTGTGTGTGTGTGTGTGTGTGTGCGCAGGTCATGGTGCTGATGTGAAGTGTGTGGACTGGCACCCCACCAAAGGTCTGGTGGTCTCCGGCAGTAAAGACAGCCAGCAGCCAATCAAATTCTGGGACCCAAAGACGGGACAGAGTCTGGCGACGCTGTGAGTTCAGTAGGATCTGACACCAGATCAGATGATTGATCCTGATAATTGATCGGTTGTTGTCTCTGCTGTGACATGTCTCAGTGTTGACTGTGTCTCCGTCCTCAGTCACGCCCACAAGAACACAGTGATGGAGGTGAAGTGGAACCTGAATGGTAACTGGTTGCTGACAGCGTCACGTGACCACCTGTGTAAGCTGTTCGACATCAGGAACCTGAAGGAGGAGCTGCAGGTGTTCAGAGGACACAAGAAGGAGGCGACAGGTGAGTGTGAGCACCTCCACCTGTCCACAGGTAAAAACCAGAGGCTGGTGGAGACTGATCCAGGTGTAGGGGAGTGAATCAATACCGACGTCGTTGTTCTCACCTTTGCCTCAAACTCAACGAATGTTCAAAAGACCTGAAGAATGATTTCCTTCAGCAGGGAGGAGCCGTTAAACTCAGACATGTTGTTTGTTTCTGTGCTGTCTCGTGTCCTCAGCTGTGGCCTGGCATCCCGTCCATGAAGGCCTGTTTGCCAGTGGAGGCTCTGACGGCTCGCTGCTCTTCTGGCACACTGGGTAATGACCACACACCTGAGCCGACATCAGACTGACCCACAGTCAGCTGGTACAAATGACACCAGGCTTCAGGAGCTCCGTGCTTCTGTTATGCTGTGGTTGACTGGTCTGACCGATGCAGATGTTTACTGCTGTTGTTTGTGTCAGGGTGGAGAAGGAGGTCGGAGGGATGGAGATGGCTCATGAGGGGATGATCTGGAGTCTGGCCTGGCACCCACTGGGTCACATCCTCTGCTCGGGCTCCAACGACCACACCAGGTACACCGTGTACACATCATGCAGCACTGAAAACCCCAAATACACACATTAACATAAATAGATGAAGACATACAACATATACATGACATATCATCAACACAGTTGAGCATTCAGACTGGACCTGATCTTGTTGTTCTTGCTCAGTAAATTCTGGACGAGGAATCGACCCGGTGATAAGATGAGAGACCGTTACAACCTGAACCTGCTGCCGGGGATGTCAGAGGACGGCATGGAGTACGGTGAGCAGCAGAGGACAAACTTCACGCAGCTGTATGCCTGTCTGATCTCAGCCGCTCATCATTCGGTTTGTGTGTGACTGTTTCAGATGACGTGGACTTGAACAACGTCGCCTCCATCCCCGGGATGGGAATCCCTGAGCAGCTGAAGGCCGCCATGGAGCAGGAGCAGAGCAGTGAGTCCCAACAGCGAATGTCCTGGAATGTCCTGGAACTCTGCTGCAGGTTTCCAGGCTCCAGGGAACACAGATGAAAAGATGTTTTAAAGATGTTCAACCCACTTTGATTAGGATCAAAGAGGCAGAACATCCTTCAGACACTGAACATATAAACTCTCCAACAACAGTCAATAAGTTGTTTTTGATTAATTAGGTCTTAATATGATCAGCAGTGATTAACTTCACTCAGTTTGTTTTATTTTTGGAAGAATTTGTCCTTTTCTTCAGCAGAGGAAACAACTTGTCCCCATGTTGATGATAAAGGTGATCAGTGTTGAGTCTGTCTATCGATGATGTCACTTTGTGTGTCATCGATCTGAAGATGAATCCGACCTGCTCGTTCGACTAAACCCTCCCTGTGATTTGCTCTAAAACTGTCTGAACTTGCTTCATGTTAAATATCTTTAAATGTACTAATCAGGTTCAGGTGTAACTCAGGTGTAATTGTTGTGTGCAGGTAAAGAGGCGGCTCCTGAGGTGGAGATGTCCATCCCCGGTCTAGACTGGGGCATGGACGAGGTCATGGGAAAAGACACCAAGAAGGTCCCGCAGAAGAAAGTACCGTACGCCAAACCGATCCCAGCACAGTTCCAGCAGGTAAACACTGATGAACACCTGGACAAGTGACGGACGAATTGAACTTTCTCAAGTTCTTCATGATGTCAGCCATGTTGACTGTGAACTCCTGGTTTCTCTGCAGGCCTGGGCCGAGAATAAAGTACCCATGATGCCGCCCGGCGGAGAATTGTCCAAAGACAGGAAGGTGGAGCAGAAAGTGGACATGAAGAAGAAAACTCAGGCAGAAATCGAGCAGGAGATGGCAGCTCTGCAGTACACCAACCCCATGCTGCTGGAGGTGGGTACTGCTGCCACACACAGTACACACAACAGAGTACACAGTACACACAGAGTACACACAGAGTACACACACAGTACACACAGTACATACAGAGTACACAGAGTACACAGTACACACAGAGTACACACAGTACACACAGAGTACACAGTACACACAGAGTACACACAGTACACACACAGTACACACAGTACACACAGAGGACACACAGTACACACAGAGTACACACAGTACATACAACAGAGTACACAGTACACACAGAGTACACACAGTACATACAGAGTACACACAGTACACACAGAGGACACACAGAGTACACAGTACACACACAGTACACACAGTACACACACAGTACACACAGTACACACACAGTACACACAGTACACACAGAGGACACACAGTACACACAGAGTACACACAGTACATACAGAGTACACACAGTACGTACAGAGTACACACACAGAGTACACACAGTACGTACAGAGTACACACAGTACGTATAGAGTACACACACAGAGTACACACAGTACGTACAGAGTACACACACAGAGTACACACAGTACACACAGTACACACACAGTACATACAGAGTACACACAGTACACACAGAGGACACACAGTACACACAGTATACACAGAGTACATACAGAGTACACACAGAGTACACACAGTACATACAGAGTACATACAGAGTACACACAGTACATACAGAGTACACACAGTACACACAGAGTACACACAGTACACACAGAGTACACACAGTATACACAGAGTACATACAGAGTACACACAGTACATACAGAGTACACACAGTACACACAGAGGACACACAGTACACACAGAGTACACACAGAGTACACACAGAGTACACACAGAGGACACACAGTACACACACAGTACACACAGAGGACACACAGTACACACACAGTACACACAGAGGACACACAGAGGACACACAGAGTACACACAGAGTACACACAGAGGACACACAGTACACGCAGAGGACACACAGTACACGCAGAGGACACACAGTACACACACAGTACACACAGAGGACACACAGCACACACACAGAGTACACACAGAGTACACACAGTACACACAGAGGACACACAGTACACACACAGTACACACAGAGGACACACAGTACACACACAGTACACACACAGTACACACAGAGTACACACAGAGTACACACAGAGTACACACAGTACACGCAGAGGACACACAGTACACACACAGTACACACACAGTACACACAGAGGACACACAGCACACACACACAGAGTACACACAGAGTACACACAGTACACACACAGTACACACGCGTGCTGTTTGTTCACTGACGGGTGTAAGCGTTGTATCGTCTGAATGAACTCTGGTTGACTTGTTGTCTTCATGCCGGACTGAGTCACACACATGTAACGGATTGTGTTTGGTTCTTGCTGCAGCAGATGAAGATGGACCGGATGAACCAGATGACCCCTGATGGGAACATGGGCCCCCCACAGGGACAGGGCGCTATGCCTCCCTTCCCCGGCCCTGGAGGTGCTGGAGGTCCTGGGGCCCCGATGGCTCCTGGCCAGCAGGGCTTTCCCCCAAACATGCCTCCTCAGCCGATGCCCAACAACATGGGGCCCCCCATGGGCCCCGGAGGCATGCAGCCTCCTTTCATGCCCCCTGGACAGATGGGGCCACCCTCTGGACCACAGTCTCACCAGGGGCCCCCTCAGGGCATGATGGGACCACCAGACATGCAAGGACAACAAGGTATGCAGAGACACCCTGGCCCCCCCAGAAACATGGGTCCCCAGGGGCCTCATGGCATGGGACCCAGAGGGATGCAGGGGCCCCCTGGTGGGATGATGGGCCCACCTCCTCGAGGAATGGGTCCAAGGGATCCTCAGGGGCCTCCACCTCAGGGGGGCATGATGCCACCTCAGGGGAACATGATGGGCCCTCAGGGTCCCATGCAGGGTGGGATGATGGGGCCCCCACCCCGGACACATGGCAGCATGCCAAACAACTATGGGATGGGCAACATGCAGGGGCCACCGGGTGGGATGCACGGGCCTCCAGGAAATATGCAGGGGCCCCCTGGTAACATGCAAGGACCCCATGGAAACATGCAGGGCCCCCCTGGTAACCTGCAAGGACCACATGGAAGCATGCAGGGGCCCCATGGAAACATGCAGGGGCCCCAAGGAAACATGCAGGGGCCCCCATATATGCAGCACCAGGTGAGTTTCAGGTCGAATGACTGGTTCAGGATCAGTTTTGGTCTTTATGATGTTGTTTACATGTGATTTGTTCTCTCAGGGTCAGAACACGGGGCCCATGATGCACGGGATGGGGCAGCAGGGGCCCAACAACAAAGGTAAGAACTGACAGAATAAAGACAGAACGTCGATTATGGTTTCAGTTTGTGTGCAGTGTCCAGCAGTTCTGTCCTCAGTCCTGATCAGTGGTGACTTTTAATATTAGGGGACCCTCGTGGGCCGCCACCCAACCACCATATGGGCCCTCCTGACCGACAGGGTCCCGCGGGTCCAGACCAGGGTTCTGGTCCGTACTGGGGCGACAACCAGCAGGGTCGGCGTGGACCGCAGGACTTTGATGGAGGCCAAGATTTCCATGGCAGAGGAGGAGAGGAGGGCTGGAGACCAGGATACCAGGGAGGAGGAGGAGGAAGCCACAGGGGGGGAGGACACCGAGGAGGAGGAGGGAACCCAGGGAACTGGGCCCCCGACGGGTTCAGTGGAGGAGAGTTCAGAGGACGAAGAGAGGACAGGTGAGACTCTTTCTCCTGAGTGAGGTGGAAAGGGTGCGGGAAACTGGAATCTGTTCAGAGGTCTGAACTGGACTCTGGGTGTTTCAGGTTCAGAGGAGGTGGCCCCGGCCGGCCCGGAGGTCGAGGCTACCAGGAGGAGTACGGTGGCCAGGATGAGGGCTTTGAGGGCTCAGAGGAGATGAGCCGAGGCTGGGACAATGGAGGCAGAGGGAGGCCGCCACGAGGAGGAGGTCCACCAAGAGGAGGAGGTGAGAGGATCCAGAAATGGTTCCTGTTCTGTCCCTCTTGTTCAGTCCGTTCTCTCTGAACCTGTTTTAAACAGAAGCTTGAAGGAACAGTCAGAATCAACAGTTATGTAGATGATCTCATCAGGTCCAGTTCAACCGTCTCCTGGAAACAGATCCAGGTTTTCCAGGAATACGAGAACCAGCTGAAGAAGCTTAAAGCTGAATGATTGTTTGGTTTCAAATTATTTCTCTGCAGTCTCTTATTGTGGCGGTTGTCTTCCTGTCTATAGGTCACGATGGTTACCGGGACGGTCAGCAGATGCATGATGGGTCGTCTCCGGCCGGTCGTGAGCGCTCCTCTTCCCTGCAAGGGATGGACATGGCGTCTCTTCCTCCTCGAAAGCGTCCGTGGCAGGACGGCCCGGGAACAGGCGACCCCCGAGAGAGAGAGTCACCTGGAGCTGATGGAGGTGAGAACTCACCTGAGTTAGAAGATAAACTTCCTACAGCGCCACCAACAGGACAAAATATTAACATCCACTAATGACTCGATGATCAATCGGTGATTATTTATGATCGGCCCTTCAGCGCCACCATCAGGACAAACTGCAGTTCAGCCTGACAGCAGAGAAACGAACCTCTGATTCATTCTGTGGTTAATAATCTTATTAAATTTAACTCAGAACACTGTTTACTTACATACAGTATATTATAATATAGTCATGTGAATGAGACATTTAATATTCTAGTTTAAATAACTAACTAGATTTGTTTTGTATATAAACACAACTTGAAGATACATTTATAAGTATATTTTGTGATATGTAGAGTAATGCCGTATGTATTTATAATATAGTTAATATAAATCTGTTGGTATTTAATTCATTTAAAAGAAAACTTTGTAGGTTATTTAATAGAAACTTATTTTTAATTTAATTATATTTGTAATATATGTTATATGTTTAATATGTGTTTTATATTTAATGTAATAAACATACAGTGATGTGAGTAGAAATATAAACACATCAGACTAAAAACTGTTTGAAGATCAATAAAACAAAGTCCAGGACTTAAACAGTCCACTGATTAAACAAACAGCTGTAAAGAATAAAACTGTAAGCAGGAGAGGACACAAATCTGCTGAAGGAAGAAAATATCAAAATAAAGAAGCTATTGAAGCTGTTTTATTTTGAAAGGAAGCACTCTGTTCCCCTGATGTGGTCTCTGCTGGTCCCTGCAGGTCGGCCTCCTCAGAGGGACGACGGAGGCTACGGTCCGTCGGGTCGAGGCGGACGAGGCGGCTGGGGTCCTGGAGGAGGACCAGGACCGGTCCCCAGGAGAGGAGGACCAGCACCCAGAGGACCACCGAGGGGGGGCGGCCGGGGCCGGTAGTCCTGAACAGAAAAACTCCCATGATGCTCCTCTCCGCCCCTCTTCGGGCCTGAGACCAGGTCCAGAGCCTGAAAGACAAACTGTTGGTCATGTGACACACTCAGACCTCGGCTGCTGTGAAGGACGGCGCTGTCTGATTGGTCCGTTCTGAGCTGACAGGTGGACACACAGGAAGTGTCTCCAGCGGATCGTTTTAATGTAAAAATGGTGTTTGTATCTCCGTGTCGGTTTTATTTCACAGTGAACACTTTGTCTGCAGCTCGTCGCTTTTTGTAAAAGATTTCTATGTTTTTGTGTTTTCACTGGACAATAAAGATTCACACTTCAAATCGATCATCATGGACCGGGCCGGCTGTACACGTGTTCATTTAATATGAATTAATCAATAAGCAGCTGATAACCTTCAGACACACTGAGACGTGTGAAGGGACGGACCGACTGTAACTGACACAAACGCCCACACAGAGCAGCTGATGACGTCATCACAGACCGCTAATTAATTCAAGTTGGTCTCATCAGTAAATCCAGCAAATGTAAAACCCTCAATGTTTCAGTGAGAACTCAACAACACGGGACATCACCAGTGATGTGATGTCACTTCCTGCTCTGTATGAAACAACCCGTCCATCTCTGAGACAAACAGACTCCATGTTTCTACTCAAAGACAGAAAGAAGTTTACGTAGAACTTCTGCTGAATTAGCAAGAAGGTCCAAATGATGCAGAATGAGTCAGAGACAGAGTTTCACAGAGTTTATAAAGTGTCTCCAACTCAACAACTCACTAAACTGACACATTTGTTAAGGGAGTCTGGGGACAAAGAAGGAGCCTATATTGTTCCTGTTTAGTGTCTTTGTAACATGTGACATGTTTAGATCAATAAAATGTTTCTTCTTTCATAAATGGAGTGTAAATGGTGACATCAGTGTAAACAGTGTGTTCAAACAGCTGATCAATGTTGGCAGGTAAGACTTTAGCACTTTAGACACAGAAGCAGACAGGCTGGTACAGACATGCTGCCACAAACTGACACTTCTTACAAGGAGACAAACAACTGCAGCTGAAAGATTTAATGCTGAATTTACAACAAGGACACACTGAGTTACAATCTGTCACAGACACAGTTTCACTACGTTAGAAAGTTTGTTTTGACTCAACAACTCTTTAAAATCACCACATTTGTTAATGGAGTCTGGTGTTGTCACTGGTTCAGTGGATGTTTTATTCCCACACGTCTAAAGGAAAGTGCTTCTCGACTCATCACAGCTGCTCTGACAGACTTAATAACATTATCATTATAATAAGGCACCAACAGGTCACAGGTGAACCCGAACGTTTGTTTTGTGTTTCCTGTATCACATTCTGGTCTCACACACTCAGATTAATGTCATTAATCAAAAATCCATCAGAAAATAAAGTTTCACAGTTTTTCAGGTCCATGTTTTAAACTTTGGTCGTGCTAGCAGCAGCAGGCTGTCCGAGTCCTGCGGGTCGCGGTTCTACAGTATCTGTGGCCAGCAGCCAGTGATCGATAACCACCAGGCTCGGAGGAATGTACCGACAGACCCGCTGCAGACTCCTCCGCGGCCGTGCGCCTGACACTCAGTCCCCGGTCAGATCGGCATAGTTTTCCCGGTGACGGTCCTTTTGATGGCAGACGCCGCCATTCCTCCCATGAAGCGGATCCCGGCGCTCCCCCCGGGCAGCAGCGACACCACGTACCCGACGATGACGGTGACCTGCAGGGCGGCTCCCAGCGCGGTCAGCACGGTGCTGTGGAGGCTCAGCGCCGCGTACAGAGTCCCTCCGAGGGCGCACAGGTAGACCGCGGCCCCGGGGGAGGTGGGCAGGCCGGCGGCCAGTCTGCTGGGGCCGCGAAGCACCGCCGCCGCAGCGATGGCGAACAGCGAACCGAGCGACCAGAGCAGAGCGAACTTGCGGGCGTAGAGCAGCAGCAGCGGGGCGTACAGCGCCGACAGCCCGAAGCACAGCGCGGAGAACGACACGCACACCCCGAAGGCCACCAGCCGCTGCCGCCGGCTCAGGCCCGGCAGGCAGGGGTCCGGCTCGGCCGACCACGGCCAAGAAAAGCCGCTGTTTCCGCTGGAGCTGTGGCCGGACGGAGCGCCGCCGCTGCTCCCGGGCCACCGGCTCGACCAGCGCCCGAACCAGCTCCCAGGGACCGGCTCATGGTCGTCTAGGTCCACCGTGGTGCTGGAGCTGGACTGTGAGATGGTCTTCGCGCCTCCACTTTTGGACTGAGCCAAATACTCCTGGAGCTGCCGGTTCAGTTCCGCCATGACGGAGGAAGCTAACAGGCTAACTGTTAGCAGGCTGGACTTCTTCTTCTCTGACTTCCGGCTGCTCTCCGCCGCCGCAGGACAGAAGAAGAATCACATCTGTTTCCGGTCCTCAAAAAACCAAACACCATTTTATAAATATTAAAGCTTTATGCTAAAGTCTTATTATATAATGTAGTTAATCATCACTGTTCATGTATGAAACAGGAAACATGTTATTAACACAAACACAACGTTAAGATCAAACACTGCAGGAAGATAACATCTGTTCACCGAGAGTAACAACCTGAACACACCTGACGAGTCATCATGGCTGTTATTCATTTAAGAGACTATTATTATTACATTATATATTAATAATCAATCAACAAAATACAGCAAAGTGTGTGTGTGTGTGTTATTTTGGTAATCAGTCACATGACTTCAGGACCAGTTTTCAGCTGTCACACTAAAATTAACCCTTCAGGTGATTGGCTGGCTGACGGACACACACAGCCTTCTACGGTATCGTCAGTGTGTGTGTGTTCATTCAGAGCTGTGATCAGAGGAAGAAACAACCAAACACAAAGTGAAGGAAGTGACCAGGCAACAGGTAACACACACACACACACACACACACACACACACACACACACACACACACACACACACACACAGTCTGATCTTCAGTCTTCAGTCAGTCTCCTTCTGCAGAGGAACACTGGGGGTCCAGGGTGTGGTTAGCGTAGCTTAGCACTGGAAGCAGAGGGACTGTTAGCCTCCATCAGAGGAGAAACCTTCCAGCTGTCCGTCTGTCAGTTACTGATCGGCTGCAGACACACAGACGCGTCGTGGTGTCGGAGCTGCAGCTGGCTGTCAGAGTCGTTCCCGGGTCCCTCGGGGCCGGTCGGTGTGGCGGGAGATCTGAAGGTGTTTCTTTCTGTTCTGTTTTGATGGAGCCAGGCCAACAGTCTTTGTGCTAAGCTAGGCTAACAGTCTTTGTGCTAAGCTAGGCTAACAGTCTTTGTGCTAAGCTAGGCTAACAGTCTTTGTGCTAAGCTAGGCTAACAGTGTTTGTACGCTCAACTCCTGCTTGGTCCTCAGAAATATATTAACTCCGTCATGTTTCCTGACAGATTGGCGTCATGTCGCTCTCTCAGATCACGCCCACCCTGTTCCTCAGCGGGGCCGACGCCCCCCTCAACGCCGCCCTGGTGTCACAGAAAGGCATCACCCTGATCGTAAACGCCACGCTCAACCACGCCTGCCCCGCCTACCAGGGGGTGGAGTGTGTGCGGGTTCCCGTCTCTGACCTGCCCAGCGCCCGCCTCGGAGACCACTTCGACCGAGTAGCTGATCGTATCCATGGCAACCGCGCAGGAGGCACACTGGTGCACTGTGCCGCCGGTATGAGCCGCTCGCCGGCGTTGGTGATGGCGTACCTGATGCGTTACAGAGCGGTGACGCTGTGCCAGGCGCACCGCTGGGTCCAGGAGAGCCGACCCTACGTCAGGCTGAACGCCGGCTTCTGGGAGCAGCTGCTGCAGTACGAGAGGAGGCTGTACGGGAAGAACACCGTCAGGGTGGCCGCAGTGGAAGAGATGGTGCCGCCATTGACGCCAGGAACGCAGAGATCAGTGCTGCCGCCGCCGCCGCCGCCGCAGCAGAGGAGCTGGTTAACGCTGGTACCCAGGTCACCGCTGATGACCCGGACATCAGTGATGTCACGATCACAGGTGATGACACCTGCAAGCAGGCGAAGGAGAGGATCCAAACCCAGCAGCATCAAAGTCTGAGGACTGACATCGTGAAACAAACAAACCTGCTGCCTACATCACCCACAATGCAACACGGCCACTGACAGACACCACCCTGACCTCAGACCAGTGGATGAGTTTAACTTTGGTGAACGTTGAGTCTTGGAATAAGTGCCATTGACCAATAGAAAGCTGTCCTAACAGATCTGTCCTCTGATTGGATGGAGAGGAGAACAGTCCAAAATGGAGGACGCTGTCGTAGCAGATCAGCTAACAGCTAACTGTTAACAGCTAACAGCGACTGTGACTGATTCTATGTACTACATTCCCAGATGGCTAGCATGTTAGCCGTTAGCCTACCAGCTCTTCCGCAAGGTCATCAAACCTTCAACCGTTTTCACATTTCTGTGATCATCTCATCATCTCAGGATGAGTTAGCATCACTCTGGTTCCTCTGAGACTATTGTTCTGTATTCTGGAATATTCTGTGTTCTGATCCTTCCAGGTTCTGTTCGTCCAGACCAGGGGTCGGCAACCCGCGGCTCTTTAGCGCCCCCCAGTGGCTCCCTGGAGCCTCTTCAAAAATGTATGAAAATGGATGGGGGGATATGTTTTTTGTTTTAATATGGTTTCTGTAGGAGGACAAACATTCTTAACGTTTTCCAATGCTGTAAAAATGTGCATAATAAATATTAAATTTCAACATTTCTGTCAACGAAGATTTGCGTCATAGCCTGCGACACACGTTTCAGCGCGGCGCCGTGCCGGGCAGGTGGCTGTTGTAAACACACCGGCGGGTGGATCCCAAAGGGAAGAAGAGAAAGATAGCTGATGAGAACAGAGGATTCAAGGAAGAATGGACCGAATCATTTGCTTTCATTGCCAATGCGGAAGGCTTGCCTGCATGTTTGCTTTGTAATGAGAAGTTGTCGAACAACAAAAAGAGTAATTTAGAAAGACATTTCCAGGGAAGACATGCTAAATCTGCAGCAGACTGCCCAGTTGGGAGTGAGAGAAAAAGTGCGATTGCAGAACTTCTGGAGAACTTAGAGGAGCGCAAAGGTAGATTTAAGAAGTGGATTGCATCTCCAAACTCCACTACTGCTGCAAGTTTTGTTGCAACCCAAGAGATAATAAAGCTGGAAACCCGTTCACGGACGGTGATTACATGAAGGATTCATTCATCAAAATATCAGAGCACCTATTTTCAGACTTCAAAAACAAAACCGAGATAATCCAGAAAATTAAAGACATGCTTCTCTCCGCAAAGACGGTGAAAGAAAGGGCCATTAAAACGGCAGGTGACATCACCAATCGGCAAATCAAGGACGTTAATTCAGCTCCAGCTGCTCAGTGGCTGTGATGAGTCGTGTGATGTGATCGATATCGAACAGACAGCGCTGTTACGCAGGTATGTGAACTCTGATGGGCCGCATGAGGGCTCATATAAGGCTTTTAATTTTTTTGCAGCTCCAGACAGATTTGTTTTTGTTTTTTTGGTCCAATATGGCTCTTTGAACATTTTGGGTTGCCGACCCTGGTCCAGATAATCTCTGGGATGTTCTGGAAAGAAAAAACTTCACTTACTCATCTTTATGACTGAATAAACAAACACGTTTCATCCTGTTTTACTTTGTTTATATGTGGCGGACCCTGCCACCTTTCTAGCTTCAAACAGTGTTTCATTTGAGAACATGTTGTTTATTGACTGATGGTCAAAGTTTGTGTTTTCACCTCATTTATATTGTGAATATTTGAGTTTGGAGTCTGTCCCTGAAACTACAGACTGCCCCTTTAAAGGTGTTATTGATAACACAGCCTGTCGATGTGTCCGATCATCTCCACACACTGATGCCTGACACAGAGACAAACAAATCAATCATTTTAAAATGACTGATTCACAATAATCATCTATTGTTGATATGGAGAAGAGAACCATGAGACTGACATCATCCTGTGATGTCACAGTGATGTCACGGCGGAAAAACCCAGATGATACCTGTGTTGTGTTTCTGCTCATGAAGACACACAGAGAAAAGTTCAAGGTGCAGCTGAAAACATCCAAATCAACTGAAACAGCAGCTCTGACATCAAGATGTTTATTTACTGCAGTTTTAAACTGAGGTTAGCATGCTAACCAGCTAGCCCTGGCCTGTTCCGGTCCAGAGCTCCTGTGCTAATGGTGTGAACACCAACATTCTGCTGGTCCTTGAGCTCCCAGTCTGAACCACTGGCTGCACAGCTAACTGAGCTAACCAGCTAAGGCAGCTACAGTTAACAGCAGTTAGCATACCTGTGATACGCTGCCCCATATTGACAGGTGGCAAATTCTTACACATTGCACCTTTAAGAGAAGAGTTGAAGCTACGTTTAAATATTACAGCAGCTTCAAACCCCATCAGCAGCATCTTATCAACACCATCCCATCAACAGCATCCCATCAGCAGCATCCCATCAGCTTTATCCTATCAGGGTGAACAAACATGATTCAAGGTGCAGTATGTGAGAATCAGCCACCTTAAATACCCAAGACAACTGCTAACTGCTGCTAACTGTATGCTTTTTATACAGACATGAGTATAGCTAATGTTAGCTTGTTAGCCGTGCAGCTAGCCAGACTACCAGGGGACTGTTGTGTTTGCTCTGCTATCACTGCTAGCTGTTAGCATGCTAGCATCAGTAGATAACACAAAACAGATGTCTTTGACAGAAAGTCAAATGTGACATGTTGGAATTGGTGTTTACTGGAAATGAATAATTGTTGATAGTTATTATTAAAATTAAATGATTAAGTAGGGCACCAGCCTGGAGCTGGGACCAGCAGCCAGACCAAACCAGCCCCAAAAGAAGGGTCACTTACTACAGTTAAAGGAACAGTGAAGGAAATGTATCAACAAAAATACATTTTTCAACCACAGCAGCTAAAATATGAAGCTAAAACACTGAGACAAACTCAACAACAAGCATGTGCTGTGTGTACGTGTGTGTGTGTCAGTCAATAAGACGAAGAAAGAGCCAAGATGGCCGACACCATCTCTTGGAAATGACGTCACAGAATGTTTAAAGCTGCACGAGGCTTGAACAAACATGACGGAACGCCGTTTTCTCACACAAGACTTTGTTTCAGCTCGTGGTGAAACTTCGGGACACGTATCTAACGCAGTCATTAACCACGAGTCTCCAACGAGTCGCTCATAAGATCATGTGTCACTGCGAACATGTGTGTGTTTGTACGTGTGTTAGTGGGGAGAGACAGCTAACGCTTGGAGCGTAGCAAAGACGTAGCTAACACTTTAGCTCCACAGACTGGAGACGCTCGAATCGTGACGATCACAAAGAAAAGCCAGCAACAAACAATGTCTGACGGAGTAAAACGAACTGTGGCGGTCCACAAACTCACAGCGTGGCTGAAAGCAAACAATCCACCACCTGGCGTCCATCAGACACTGAGCCCGCCTCTCCTGTCCGCTTTCATCCAGCTCGCCTCCTCGACGCCTCAGCGTCATGAGCCGCACAGAATTCTGACTTTCTGTACTTCAATGACGCGTGTGGTGGTCAGATTAATATTTCACCTGCAGGCGTCACTGACACCCCTCAGGTGTTTCTCAGGTGATTCATGTGTCAGGAAGTGAAGAATAAAACTGGTAGCATCCAGGATGACTTTCACAATAAAAGCATACAGTATTTGAACAAAAGAATGTTTAGAATGACAGATTTGTATTCAAAGTGCTGAGTTCTGGGCTGAAGCAGCGAGGTCGTGTTCTCTGCGTCACCAGCGACGACCCGGAAGTGCAGAATAAATATTTCATGTTTTAATGCGTCTGTGATCAAACGATCTCAGCAGTGAAACAAAACAATGAACCAGAGAACAGACCGCCGTGTGTGGGAACACGGACTGGTACTGCTGTGGTACCAGTGTGGTACCAGTGTGGTACCGCTGTGGTACTGGTGTGGTTCTGGTGTGGTTCTGGTGTAGTTCTGGTGTGGTACTGCTGTGGTTCTGGTGTGGTTCTGGTGTGGTACTGCTGTGGTTCTGGTGTGGTTCTGGTATAGGGCTGCAACTAACGCTTATTTTGGTTGTTGACTAATCTATTGATTATTTTTTCGGGTAGTCAGGATTATTCTGGCAGCGTCTGTTTGGACTTTGGGTTTGTCTCATATTCTCAGAGCAAATTAAAAACCATGAAACATTTAAAAACATAATATTTTGAAACACAACTGGATTTTTAATATGTCAACTGAACTAATTAATACTAATTATTACAGTTTTTAATTGATTACATATCTTACCAATGAATGATTATGTTATAAATCACTGCATTAAGTGGAGGTTTGCTGTTCAGTGTTTATATCGTCACTGATTTAATAACCTTCACATGTCGCTGTCAGACAGAAACCCCCATCAGTCTGCACACATTATTAACCAGTGAATGTCTGAAGGAGCTCCAGCCGGCCTGCTGTCTGATGGCAGCGTGACATCACAACAACTCAGCTCCAGCTCCTCTGTTCTGTTCTGCACACTTTGGTTGCACACTAATGGATGCTCTAGTTCTCATTATCATACAGACCTCCTCTGCGCGGTGATAGGAGATATCTGACAGGGGGGCGTTCATCCCCGAGGTGAAGTACGGCGTGTACAGTGGTAAGCTAGCAGTGAGACAGCAGTGTTTCACAATGTTGTCGCTCAAAGTTGGACACACAAGCAGCTCTGTTGTTTGTTGTAAATCAATCAGTGCCTATATTCTGTCCCAGCTGCAGAACAACAGAAGAGACAGTGGTCGCGTTTCATTTTTAACGACAACATGCCGGCTGCGGTTCTTGTTAGTTTTTACAGTTGCTGACAAGTTTGGTGAAGTCAGCTGGAAACTGACTAACTAGTTAGCTACGCTTCGGTCTGCTATGCAACGGCGTTTGAAGCGAGTTTGATGTTAATAATATTAGGAGGGAGCTTGTTTGTCACAGTAAACAGTCTGGAAACGTGCAGACTGGAGACAGAGACGATGCGAACAGTGTCCAAGAGTTTGGCGACTGTGTTGGAAACAAACACAGCTTTCGCTAGCTGTTAGCCATTAGCTACATGGCAGTAACTGTAACAACACATACGAACAAACTAACATTATTCAGGCACACTAACCATCTGAAACATCCTGCTGCAGCCACAGAGTCTGTACTTCTTCAGGAGCCTCTCCTTCTGGGTTTGATTCTGGATCAAACTGGTTCGGTTGGTCTCCGTGAGCCATAGCGATACATCCACCGTAAACATTAGCACATGCTGTCGCTAGTGTAAGCAGCATCCTCTCCCTGAGAGTGACGTAGCAGGCAAGTAGGCGTTGACAGACGGAGCTCATTAGCATTTAAAGGTGCAGGCACTGAAACAGCCGCTCTCACCTGAGCGACCTTCAGACAGCTGACGTTCAGCACCACGGATGGTTTGGGTCGGTGCATATCGAATACAGAGTTGTTGGACCTCTGACAGCTGTGTGAAACTGATGAAAAACGGTGTAATATAGGACCTTTAACTTCAATCACTCAAAGTGTTTTTGTGCACAAATAATTTAAGAATTAATTTGGTAAAAATATCTCAAACAGAACTTAAATAATTAAGTGCACACTGTGCAGATATTTGACGGACCGGAAGTTAACAGAATTTAAAGGCCTATTGCGTTTTACATCGTTTTCAAATTGTGCTGTATAACAACTTTTATTGTGAAATCCCTCGCAGGAAGTGACCGTGTGTGGATCGGGCCGCTTGACTTCGGAGCCGCTCGGGTCAGTTCGGCTTTGCTCGGTTTGTTTTCATCCCGCCTCCACCGGAGCGGAGCGAGATGAGAACCGGATCCCGCGGCGTTTGGGTACTTTGGTGTCGGACAGGCGGGACCGGACGGACCGGGAGCAGCGAGCCGGAGGCAGAGCGGACCTGGAGCCGGAACCGACCCGGATATCAGCGGTGTTTATCGGAGGGCTCCGAGCGGAGAGGCCCCGGAGAGATACCGAGCGGGGCGTCGCAGCGGAGCCGGGCTGTGGTGGACTGCTGGCGGCTGCAGGATCTGATCTGAGCCGCTGACTCAGAGACATGTACCAGGTCCAGGTGAGCGTCTACCTGCTGAGTCCGTCCGGAACCAGCCTCTTTATCTCATTCAAGACAATAATACCGTGACGGGTCAGTGTGACGGGACCGAGCCGATACAGTGATTGATCGTCAGTGATCGATCAGCCTCGACTGACTCGATCACAGATCATCAATATGTGTCAGTTCATCAGTTCACTGACAGAAGAGCAGAATTATTCTCATGATCCATCTGCTGATCGGTTTGATTGGCGCTGCTCGGTCTCTCTGATGATCCTCTGGAGAAACGTCAGATGATCACATGTGATCAATATGTACATTCTCAACTAATCTGATGATAATTTCTCTATAAATCAATAGTTTGGTCTTTTAGTCAGCAGAAGTCAGAACTATTCAGCTTCCTTCAGAGTTGTCAGAGGTTCTGACCCGCAGCACCGGACTGAGATCCTGTAGTTTGTTCTTTATTCACATCAGTTTACTGATCGATCGATCGATCGGCTGCTGAAGAATCCATTGATCGGAGAATCAGAGTAGAAGAAAAATGATTCTTGTTAGTTTTATTTTTGATCATCTTTAAAAACTGACAGGCGAGGCGTGATGAGTTGGTCCCGCTCGTCCCTCAGCACAGTCCAGTCTGTTTGTCACTTCCTACGGGTCTCAGACAGAACCGGATCTCACCGCAAACACTCAGCAGCCGCACAGCGACATGTCAGTGAACACGGGAGGTGACCAGGTGAAAATCTAGTGATGTCACTACGTAACAGGAGAGTCCAGGATCTGCAGCCAGTTGTCTTAGTGGTCAGTCTGTGTCATGACATCGTCCCATGATGCACTGCGACGTTGTGATGAGGTGTCACAACCTCGGAGCTGCACGATTCAAGTAGTCTAATTCTGGGTTCTGAACCTGAAGTCAGCCGGCCCAGTTGGCAGAACTCTGGAGTCTGGACCCTGATGGGGGAGGTCTCAGGCCGGGTGCTAGCTGGTTAGCATGCTAGCTTCAGAGTGAGGCGTCTCTGAAAAACTCACAGTAGCATTTAAAGTGACGCGTCACTTCCTGCTGCTGGAAACACGTTTCCTCTGAGGCTGCTTCAGATTAAAAGCTTTTACATGACTAAATGATAGGGGGCTTTTATTGTGAAGGAGTCTCATGAAGTGAAGCTCCTGCAGCAGATACACAAGGGTTCTGGTTCAGCCGGATCCACTGCATCCAGCTCAGAGCAGACAGGAAGTCAACAACACAACATCTGGTCAGCTTTCAGAATAAAACACTCCAAGCTCTTCTGATCCTTCAGCGCTCGTGTTGTGTTTATAACACATTCATAGAAACAACTCCAGCTGTCTGGAGGTTCTGCTCCGTGCTGGACCCAACCCAGCCGGTAGGCGGTTGGCGGTTGATGGAGCAGAACTGCAGCGGAGCCGTTACATGACGTACATCGGACCAGTGTGGACGGGTCGTGGTTCTGTAGAAAACAGGACGTCTGATGTGTTGCTGATGTGTTGCAGCTGCAGACTGAATGTCACTGAGATGTTCTGGACGTGGTTCTGGATGTGTTCTGGATCCTCGACAGTTGTTATTGAGCCGTATATAAGACTTTTATTAAAGGAGCAGTCTGCAGTCCTTCAGTGAGAACACAAAGATCTTCAGTGACTGAAACACACTGAACAGTCGGACCGCACCGCCTGGTTTCCACAGACGGGCCGCTGGTGTTCCGTCACACTGCAGTCTGGAAGCTTCCTCCAGCTCGATTAAACGATTTGACTTTGTGGTGGATTTGGAGAGACTGTATGACGGTGTGCTAGCTTAGCTAACAGCTCGCTAGCTCATGCTCCTCACGGCGGGGTGACGTGAAACAGACAGAATTAGCATCTCACCTGCACAGGTAGCTTTCAATCCAGGCGTCACGAGATGCACGTCCCTGCGTCGGACCTCAGAGGCAGCGACACCCGCCACGTAGATAAGAACAACACGGATTCATCCTGTTTTCTCTTTGGTAACATTTGGCGGACCCTGCCACCTTTCTAGCTTCCAACAGAAGCCCGTCCTCACGGTCCTTTGCGTGTTGGGATCCTGGGCCAGTCCTCGGCCTCCTCCTCGCTGTGAAAGTCTCGGAGGCGGGGAAGGGTGAAATTTTGCTCTGTCGCTGATCCGCCTCTGAAGGTAGAATCAGCTTGTGTTCCTCACGGTTGTGTTGTTGTAGTTACTGTTGTCACGGTGACGATCAGCGTCTCTGCAGTGACAGAGTCAGACAGCGTCCAGTTTACTGATGGTGATGATGTCATTTAGAGAGAAAAACTTAACTTTGACACTTTCCAGGATGTTTGGTGGGTCAGGATCTCCATCACTGCACATTATAACAGCATCCATATGATTATAAACTGTCAGCAGGTTCAGACTGACAGGAGGACACCTGGGAAAAACCTTGAAAACACACAGATGTCATCATGACATCGCGGCTCAGTTCTGTGTGAACAAACAACGGCGGAGAATTGTAGAACCACGGCTGTGGCGTTAATGTGGCGACTGTGTGTGAGAGCAGCGTGTTGACTCAGTGACAGAGACGGTTTGTGTTGTCACCTCGTTCATACTGTGAATATTAAACCTCTGGTATAAAACTACAGACTGCTCCTTTAACTGTTGCTCAGGTGTGTGTCAGTGGACTCGTTACAGTGATCGCAGTAACTCAGGTCCAGTTCTGACACTGAGGAATGTTTAGTTATGTTCTTTATGGTGAGAGCTGATGGTACCGTCTCACATCCATCAGAACCCTGGACTGATCCAGAACTGGAACATTGTGGTGTGTAAAGGACAGATGTGACATCATGTAGCAATGAAGATGGTGCTCACAGAGCTCCGCCCCTCCAGAACAGTTCAGCTCCATGTGGCCTGAACCTTTTAGTTCTGTTTGAAGTTCTGATCGTTCAGACGAGACGTCCGTCTATCTCGGAGACAAACAGCCGCGGATCAATACGTTTATTGACAATCACATAATACATGATACAGGTAAGAAGAAAACGTGATCTCAGGACATGAATTAATTTTATAGATTTTACAGAAAAAAGACAAATCAAAGAATCGATGAGACACCTGCTCAGGTGTTCTGGTTATTTTGTCCAGAGTTAAAACGCAGCTGATTGGACGTTTGAAGGGAAACAGAAGACTTTGATCTGCAGCAGCAGAGTGCACATGAAACAGACACACACACACACACACACACACACACACACGTATGCACGCACACACAGAAGAAGCTCAGAGATCACAAACTGATCTGAACAGATGGTATTTATATATATTTATATATATTTATATTATATTCACGTCCTCTGCGTGCGGCTGGATAGCTGCATGCTAGCGCTGTTTGCTGTAGCTGTTAGCTGTAGCTGCATGCTAACGCTGTTAGCTGTAGCTGTTAGTTGTAGCTGCAAGATTCCATCTTGAGGAAGGTGTAAATGACTTCAGCTGCGTCAGGCCGGGCTGACGGAGGTTCGGACAGCGGTGGTGTTTCTGCTGGGGTCATGACATCACTTCCTGTCTGGCCTCTGGTCTCATTCAGCTTCACGGACACGTCTCCTCCATCAGAAGCTGGGCGTTAAGTATTTGTATCATTCAACAGTTTTTATCTTTTCTCAGAGTCAGCAGTTAAAAACTAGTGAATCTGAATGAAGTTTAGAAATATGAAGATCAGATGGAACGTGTGACCGGGACCACGCGGTGAACAGAACCTGAGAACACTGTGATGACCCGCAGCCGCCTCCGACAGCAGCAGTTACACAACAGACGAGTTAAAGATGCATGAAGCAGCTCAGAGTGACCACGTCTGCCTGCCTGTCTTCCTGGCTGTCTGGCTGTCTGTCTGCCTGCCTGTCTGTCTGCCTGCCTGCCTGTCTGTCTGGCTGTCTGTCTGCCTGTCTGTCTGCCTGCCTGTCTGTCTGGCTGTCTGTCTGCCTGTCTGTCTGCCTGCCTGTCTGTCCGGCTGTCTGTCTGCCTGGCTGTCTGTCTGTCTGCCTGGCTGTCTGACTGGCTGTCTGACAGATTATCTCTCATCACAGTTCAGTTGAACTCTTGAAGGTCTGCATGGTTCAGATGAGCCCACATCAGCATCAGTACTTCAGTAAACTGCTGTGAGGAGCTGGTGGTCCAGCAGACGGTCAGCTGCTCGGCATGTGTAGTGATGTGGGGACAGGTCGGGTATAGACGGTCGGGTATAGACGGTCGGGTATAGACTGGTCGGGTATAGACGGTCGGGTATAGAGGGTCGGGTATAGACGGTCGGGTATAGACGGTCGGGTATAGACTGGTCGGGTAT
>CAEMYA010000577.1:45799-64105 GCA_903131615.1 Diplodus sargus | reverse complement strand
GGACACATTAAAATGTCGGCCTGATGGTGGCGCTACACTAAAAGCCAGAGGATCATTAATCTTGCGGCTGCAGCGCTGAACACTGAAGCCATGTCAAAATGTTCTGCCTCGCTGTGGGAGCGAGTCGTGCTCTGTGGGGGCGAGATGAAGTCTGAACAAGTGAGTCTTGAGTCTTTTGCAGAAGGTGGAGAGTGACTCTGCTGTCCTGACATTGGTCGGGAGTTTGTTCCACCACTGAGACAGATTTGAGCGAACTTTATCATGCATAACTTTTCTACGTATAACTTTTCATAAATTCTGTAAAATTAGGGGTGTGGCCTGCTAGTGACAGGTAGCTGCGAGCTGTTTGCTGGGCTTCACTTCATGTTTGTGCTGTTTTTGCCTTTTGAAGGATTTTTAATGCAAATATCAGACACATAATCTGTCTTTCTGTGTGATTTATCAGATTAACAGACGGGAGGGGAGGGACAGACACTGGTGTTTTGGATTAATGAGGGACTCTGTTAGTGTTAACCGGCTGACAGTAGTTCGGGCTGACGAGGTCTGGAGGAATAAACAGAGAGTCGAGGAGAGGAAGGAGTTTGTTTTACACATTTTTGGGATCAGAGACAAAAGTGAACACACGCACACAAACCAGCTTCAACCAGCTGCTGGATCAACAAACTTAATATTGACTTATAAAAGGACACAGATTTTACCTTCAGGGAACTGAGACTGACTGATTTCCTGTTGGAGCTTCCTGCTTTCAGCTTCACTCAGAGACAAAATGGCTTCCAGATTAGAGGAGGATCTCTGCTGTCCGTAGCCTCAGCTTCTGTATAAACTGTCTGCAGAGATGGCGGGCAGAGAAAAAAATCAGAGAGTGTCCAGTTTGTCCGAAAAGATCTTCAAACAAACTACATCCTAACTCAGTTTTAAAGTTCCTGTGTGAGTCGTTCTTACAGGAGAGAGATCAGAGAGCTTCAGAGGATCTCTGCTGTCGGCACTCTGAGAAACTCCAGCTCTTCTGTATGGACCATCAGCAGCCGGTGTGTCTCGTCTGCAGAGACTCAGAACAACACACCAACCACAGATTCAGACCCATCAATGAAGCTGCACGACAACACAAGAAGGAACTTCAGGAAACTCTGGAGCCTTTAAAGGAGAAGTTAAAGGTTTTTGAAGAAGTTAAAGTGAAGTTTGATCAGACAGCAGAACACATGAGGGTCCAGGCCCGACACACAGAGAGGCAGATTAAGGATCAGTTTAAGAAGCTGCACCAGTTTCTAGAAGAGGAAGAGGAGGCCAGGATGGCTGCACTGAGGGAGGAAGAGGAGCAGAAGAGTCAGATGATGAAGGAGAAGATGGAGGCTCTGAGCAGAGAGATAGCAGCTCTTACACACACAGTCAGATCCACAGAGGAGCAGCTGAGAGCTGAAGACGTCTCATTCCTGCACAACTACAAGGCTGCAGTGGAAAGAGTCCAGCAGCGCCCCCTGCTGGAGGATCCACAGCTGCCCTCAGGAGCTCTGATAGACCAGGCCAAACACCTGGGCAACCTGAGCTTCAACATCTGGAACAAGATGAAGGACATGGTCTCCTACACTCCTGTGGTTCTGGACCCAAACACTGCTCATCCAAACCTGATCCTGTCTGAAGATCTGAGCAGTGTGAGACGAGGAGAGAGACAGAAGCTTCCTGATAATCCAGAGAGGTTTGATCGTGTGTTCTCTGTCCTGGGCTCTGAGCGCTTTAACTCAGGGACTCACAGCTGGGAGGTCGAGGTGGGACACAGTACAGACTGGTTACTGGGTGTGTTAGCAGAGTCTGTCCAGAGGAAGGGAGACGAACCATCTGGAATCTGGATAATAGGGTTAAATGAAGGTGAATATTTTGCAGAGTCGCCATCAGATCCACATACTTTTCTTTTAGTGCAGGAGAAGCTCCAGAGGATCGAGGTTAATCTGGACTGGACCAGAGGAAAGCTGTTGTCTCTGATCCTGATACTGACACACACATACACACCTTCACACACACTTTCACTGACAGGATTTTTCCTTTTATTTACACTCCTGATGATGAAGTAAAGATGTTACCAGTGAAGGCGTCTGTGAGTGTAGAACAACAGGAACAGATGATGAAGGCGATGATGGTGATGGTGATGATGGTTTCCTCTCTTTGCGGAACGCGTTTGTAGATGGATTGTTCATAAGTGTAAACATCTTCAGTGTGTATTTTCCCGAAAATATGCTGTATGGATCTTTTGGTCCGGCCCGTCTGAGGTCAAGCTGGGCTGCATGTGGCCCCTGGACTGAGTCTGACACTCCGGTTTAGATCATTATTTTAACTTAAGAATGACTCATGTTGCTTATTTCGTTTAATGATCAATGCTGCAGTGTGAACGTCACTCTGTCCTGTCTGAGAGGGAACGAGGGTCATCGTGTACCAGCTAACTGCCCTGCTGAAAAAAAAGCATAGACCAGCTGGTCCATGAGTCTATGAGCATGATGAAGCTGGTCCACCAGCAAAGTCCTCTTCATTATTCTGGCCTACCAGCATAGTCTTGCTGGTGACATTGCTGATGAAGCTGCTTACCAGCATCCCATGCTGGTGCTGATGAAGCTGGTCAGCAGCATGGGATGTTTCCTGCCCATGCTGGCAGGGAACACCTGCGCCTGAATCCTGTTCAATCAGCATCTTGATCTGCCACACCTGTCAGGTGGACGGCTTATCTTATTGGATTTAAACAAATGTGTGCTCAACATCTGAAAAAGTAATTATTTTGTGTACATACAAAAGAAAAACTTTAATTGCTAACTTCAACTTGTGAGAGAAACGGGAGCAACAAACAAAGAGTTGCATTTATATTTGTGTATATTTAATGCAGAATTTACAGTTTGTTTCTTTTCAGGTTTGAAGCTTGTGTTCAATAATCTTGGTGTAGTGTGACGACCTCACTGACTCTGTGTAATGTGGGCTTCACAGCCAACTTCAATCCTCCTCATACTTTGCAATATGAAATAAATTGTTGACACATCCCAGCACCAAAACACAACATATGCTGGTCTTGCTGGTCACCAGCAATGCTGGTTTTTCCAGCAGGGTGTGGACCCTGTCATTACACACAATACAGCTGTGGACCTTTTCTCTAGAATGTGAATCAAAACATAAAAAATTATTCCTATAAAATAGATTGAGGATACAAGCACAAAGTAGAATGAATTAAAAGTCCTTAAAGCAAAGACTGGTTGTAGTTATTCATGTTTTTTCCTGCCAGCGCAGGCCAGTCCTCAGGCCATGAGGAGGGTCAGATACTGAATCAAACATCTGGATGTAATCATGACCTACAGTCCTGTCTAATGTGTGAGAATTCTTCATTTGAACTGAAGCAGCCTCTTGGGTAACAGCTGAAACTTCTTCAAGAAACCGGAGCCGGTTCAGTTGCATTCGTCAGGCACGTAGATATACGACGACCTGGATGACTGAGAATCTTCACTAACAAACCCAGACGGCCATAGAACACAAACTAACAATTGTATACTACACTAACAGCTGCTGTCACCAGCCTGGACTATTACCCAAGCCACATTAATTTGAAAAAACAAACAAACAATGTTATTATGATATCTATAGAAATGCAATGAAGTCTATCTTTAACTTTTTTTGTGTTTTGTCTCTTTTCTCAGTAAATAAATGACGTCACTCAGTGACCAGTGAAAAGGTTAGTGGTAGCTCATTAACAACAATCACACAGGGCCGAACCTTTCCTGGATTAACAAGATGTCAAATATTTCATGATTTATTATCTCAGTTATCATGAATATTGCCCCTCATCATCTTACAGTCATTCATCTTAAATAGCCACAAACAGATCCATTAATCATCTCAAGAGTAGAATTGTATTTAATATATGTTGCGTCTTTTTTTTGTTCTCAAATGAAATTAAAGTACGAGCTGAATCAAGATTTGTGTGACAGACTGAAATGTTCAAAAGCTGTTTGTAAAGTGTCTGGTATTTACTGTATATTATAATACTTAAAGAATAAGATATTACAATTTTTCTCAATTGCTAAAACACTAAACCCTGTTGTCTGAACCAATTTCTCTGTTGCCTGAACCCACTGATTGAATCAATCACTCTTTTGGCAAAACCATGAGCACTTTTCACCTGTTTAGACACAACTTCCCAACACATTTTCATTGTGATGCACCTTTGCTGCATAATGGTGAGCACAGGTGGCAAAAGTCAAACACAATTAAAGCACGGGGGTCACCACTTGAACACAACAACTCAAAATTGATCACACTTGTGGCTAATGATGTGAGGGAATATATAAAGCCAGTTCAGAGAGCACTGGTTTGTGAGGCACTACAATGGATAGAAATCTGAGAGGAAGAGTTTGTGTGAGAGGAGGTCGAGGTGGTCGAGGTGGTCAGCGAAGACAAAGAACAGTAATATCTGTTGAAATCAGAGCTACTGTGATTGACCATGTTCTTGTCCATGGTATGAGCATGAGGGAGGCCGGACAAAGGGTACAACCAAACATCAGTAGATTCACTGTGTCCACCGTAATCCGAAGATTTAGAGAAGAGAACAGGTTATTATCTTTTTTGACATTATAGTACAGTATGTAAATGTTGAGAGCAAATTACTGTATGACATATTACAGTATATACTGTACCACAGTATACTGTAAGTAAATATATGTTTCAGTACATCACTGTGCCAATGTACTGTAGTATTGTAATGGAGGGTTAGGCATGCCAAGACTGGATACGGCATGGCAGGGTTTTTTTTCCCCTGTTGCCTGGCCAGGCAAAATGTGCCATGTGATGTGGATGAGGTCCTGTGGCCTGACCCAGTACGGAGACATGATGCTGCGGCTGAGTAATGCACGTATGTGTATATTTTTGTACTTTATTTTTTACATGGACTTACTGTACACAAGTGGCAAATGCATACAATTTCTGTTTGTTTTGTGCTACGTGTACTGTAAATGCACAAGATTTCTGTTTTTTGTCTTTTTGTGCTAAATGCACAGGTTTTTTGTTTTGCAACATGCATTCAGCTTCATGTCCTGAGCATTGTGTTTTCTATTTTTCTATGTAGTGTTTAGTGACTGCTCAGTAGTGTTTTTAATTTTGATTGACTTGGGGCACGATTTGACAACAAAGTTCAGTTTTGGGCACAGATTGAACTGTTTTGAGGTGAAAGTTTGGTTTTGCAAGAAGAGTCTGAGGTTTTGTGAATGTAGCTTGAAAATTGTGGTTTGTGTTCACAGTTTAGAGAAAAGGAGAGAAGCTTTCAAGAAATGTGTCTTAGCAATCGAGAAAAACTGTAAAGATAGCAGGCGGCTACATCAGGTTGTCGTACACATGTAATACAGAGGTTTGTCCAGCAGATGTCACCATATTCACTGTAATGAAACTGATGGATACTTAAGACTACATGCTGCATCAGAGTATTTTCAAATAAATGTATCATCAGCCAGATAAAAACAAAATCAATCACTGATACTGATAATCATAATGCAGCATATTAGATTTAATAATCAAGCAGGCAGAACATCAGTTGACCTCAATACATCGTGCCTGCTCATGTGAATGTATGTAGAATTAATTATTATTTATTCTATGCTATTTTAGTACATTTATTGCCAGAAAACTACTTGGCGCCGCATAGTTTCTGAGAGCAACACCACTGTGATAAATACAAATCTCAGGTCTGTAACATCCTGTCAGACTTAAGTGTTAACTCCAAACAAAACTCATTGCTTCATAATAATGATGTGAACTTACATAGTGCAGTACAAATTTCAGCATTGGCCAAATGATTGCTAACAGTACATTGCCTCACACGGGGCACCGATAGACTGTGTGTGGTAAAACGCTCTGATTACGATACTTTAAATACATTTTATATGAGATACTTTCAGACTTTTATCCAGCACTATTCACAAGGGTGACTTTGACCAAAGTAATATTGTAAGACCATATCTTTACTTTTACTCGAGTATGAGAGTTTGGTCCTATTACAACAGTGTCCATGATGTAATGCTACCCACCCATCAAAGCTTTGGCTGTTTGTGTCTGGAGTTGGGTTCGTACCATCCATTCTGTGTTAACCTTGATGAACGTGTCTTCAGTGCAGAGACTCTGTATGATTCTATATTGATACGTGAAGTCATGAAAGTCATTCAGCAAGTTGATATAATTAAAGTATCTATCAATACAAATTATCTATATGGTTATCATTTTTAGATTCTCTTAACAAAATACAGTTTAGTCTACTAATGTTAAGTTTTTAAATGAGATTAAACATATAAAAACAAAATATTACCTTTCTCATCGTCTTCTTTTCTGTCATCTCCGTCCAGTCAGAGCGTCACCACCTGACCTGACACCTGGATGTCAAAGTCATATTCTAATCATTTTCTCAGAGAAGAAACTGGACTTCTACACATTAGAGTACAAAGGCGTTTATTATTTAATGATGCTGACAGAGTTATTATATGTGACTCACATTAAAACATCATTTTAAACACAATTAAAAACTTTATAAAACTAAAAAACATTCTTTGCATCACCTGCATATTATTCTTCACAGCTGCCATCTTTGCTGAATATTCAGTTTGTTTCAGTCACAGGACAGTGACACTGAAGGAACAATGTTAACAGTTAACATATTATGATGAGCACAGTTTTGTATTTTGTTGTTTCTCGTTATCTGAAGTCACTCAGCAGCCGTCCTGCCGTCAGCTGGTTCTGACAGTTCAGACTGAGCTCAAACCAACAACCAGACTGACATTAGAGATGAAGACTTCAGCTGCCAGCTCTTCTAATTTAGCTCAAAGCTAACTGCTGCTAAACCCACAGTGTCTCCTCGCTACAGTTCATTCAGCTGTTCAATAACGAGCCACTGACAAATAAATCAGATGTGGGTTCAGTTTTAGTGCTAGCTTTTGCTAAAGCTAACACATGAATCATGACATTAGCTTTCTGCTATGTGCTGTTTGAGGCAGGTGATCTAGTTTGCATTCTGATCTAGCCTGTTATAACATTATGCTAATCCTAAATGAACTCGTTAACAGTCTGTTTGTGTCTGAACTCATTTCTGTTCAGAGCTAGCAGTTTGTTTAGTCCCTCTTTTATAAAGCCATAAAGAAATAACATGCTGAGGAATGATTTGGATTTGGTATTCTCTCCTTTGATGGAGCTAGGCTAACAGTTTCCCCCTGCTTCCAGTCATTGTGCTAAGCTAGGCTAAACATGTCCATGTCCATCTGAATCCCCTGACTGTGGTCTGAATTTACTGAAATGTTTGTCCGTTCCTTTAATCTTAGTGTCACATGAACAAAAGATTAAAAAGTGAAATTTAAACATTGTAGTGAACATCATGTTTAGCGCAGAGCTTTACTAATTCAGTGCTGCCTGCTTCCTCTCCGCCAGAGAAACACAGTTGTACAGTGAAAAGAATCAGACGACACAAACTCAGACACTGAAATGAAACGACCACCGAGTAAATAAGGTGCTCTATAAAGTACAAAAGGCTTCAACGTTCTTCCACCAATTACATGACTGATGATTCTATAATTCAGTGAAGTGACTAACAAGAGAAACCTGGAAACCACAACACTGCCCACATCTTCCACTTCCTGGACGTTCACAGTTGGAATTACCAGGAACTTGTTGTCTCGAAAGAAAGAAAATCCCCCAGAAAATCTCTTTTCGTTTGGTGGCTGATTACAGAGACGACTGGGCTGGTCTGACTGCTGTGAGCCTGGAAGCACATCAGATGATGAGCTGATACTGAGGGGAAATAAAGACATGGCGGGGTTTGGGCCACATGAAGTGAAGCTGATCACTTAGGAAATCATTAGTGTTTTCATTAGTGGTTTCATTTTGCTCAGTGTGATAGTTGTGTTGATAATGGTTGTGTGCTAATTGTACAGTAAAAGTCAGGACGGGTCAAGTTGAAGTTCAGGTGGCTCAAATGAAGAAACACTTTCACATTATTATTTCACAGATTGGTATCATAAAAAAGATATTTGGGCTCTGTAATCTCTCATTTGACTGCTTGTCAAACCAGTAACACACGCACTATCATCACTGACACACCTGTCCAGGTCAGACTGTACGCAGTCTGTAGTGGAAGCGTACGTCTGTGGAGGGCAGGAGGATGCCCAGTCCGGCTCTGCCACAGTCCACGGTGACTCTGGTCTGACCCTCCACCAGCTGCAGGTCGAAGTAGAGCAGCAGCAGACACAGGAACTGTTTGATCTCGTTCACAGCAAAGTATCGTCCGGGACACATGGAGGAGCCGGAGCCGAACGGCATGCGGTAATACCTCAGCTTCTGGCCGTCCTTGTAGAAGTCCGTCTTCTCTCTGCCGTCCTGGATGTAGCGGTCGAACCGGAACGTCTGACGGTATGGAAACAAACACAGTGAAGGTCAAACAGCTCCACTAAACACCAAGCTGGACCCCCTGTATCTTGATGTGTTGCAAATCTGGTGTGTGAGAGGAAAACTGTTGCTACGTCAAACTAGTTCACCTTCCAGGTGTGTTGACTCATTTCACACACTAAGCCCATAAACATTAGGATGACTTTATAGAAGAGTTTTTCTAGGGTCAAGAGAAGGAGAAAAAGACGTGCAGCAGCTGTTGTCACACAGTGCAGAGAGCAGAACATGAACAGATGTTATCTGAGCAGTGGGACATTACTGCATCCTCCTCCTGAGTCTTTCAGGTGGCTGTGGCTCAGGGGTAGAGCCAGCGTTCAATTCCCCTGGTGCATGCCGAAGTGTCCTTGGGCAAGATACTGAACCCCAAACTGATGTGCTGGTCTGCATGGCAGCCGCCACCATCAGTGTATGAATGTATGAATGAATTACTGTTAGTCGCTTTGGACAAATGTGTCTGCTAAATGCTGTAAATGTAAATGTAGCTGTGGATGAGCTACAGGTGAGGAACATCAGATATGTTATCAGCCATGAGAAGCAGCTAATCATCAGTCAAAAGATGAATCATCTGTTGTTTAAAGTCATACCTGTGGCTCGTCGTAGATGTCGGGGTCCATGTGCAAACTCTGAGGGTAGAGGACGATGATGTCTCCTTTCCTGACGGCCGCTGAGCGCTCGCCGTCCAGCCGCAGACTGAAGTCCTCCTGAGCAACACGGATGTTCATGGAGGCCGAGGACAGACGGAGGCTCTCGTTTATGGAGCTCTCTGTGGACAAAGATCAGTCAGTCAGTCTAACTACGGTATATCTGTGTATTATGATAATGATTTACTTGCAGGTGAGACTGAGGGACGGACGTACCCAGATACACCAACTTGTCCAGCTGTTCTCTGCTGAACATCACGTCTTGGTCGCTGCTGAACTCGACCCCGCTGAGCTTCAGGACGTCGTGGATCTCCTGTCGGACGACCTCCAGCGCCTCAGGGTGACTCACCAGGTAATACATGGCCCAGAAGGAGGCGGGGACTGTGTTCCCCACTGATGCCCAGAGGATGGCGAAGTGATGAGCTGAAGTCAAAGACAGAGTCAGTCACACTGCTCAGACACAGGATACAGGATGACACACCTCCAGGCCTGGACTGTCCATGAGGAGCAGCAGGAGGTCAGGACGGAGTAAAGCCCTGACCACCTCTTCAACTTAGCCCTCCTCCTCCATTTTGCATGTTCATGTCTAGGGGTACGGTGTCCTGATTCTTGTTGGGATGGAGGGGCAGGGCAAAGAGACTCTAACTAACTCCTGAAACTGAACACACTCTGCTGTTCTGTAGTTCCAACAATTGATTGTGACTTTCCACTCTGAGAGTCTGTGTTAGTTTCCTCTATGTTACTGAACCTTAACTAAGTACTTTTGGTACCTGACCAGAACTGGACCAACGAGGTGGCAGATCAGAAATGTTCACCTGAGCTGATCACCTGAGGCATTTGAAAAGGATTTAATGATTTCTCATCTACCTGCTTTATCGACGTCCCTCAGCGTGTCATACTGCTCCAAAAGCTCCAGCCGTCTCCTGATGAAGTGTGACGTGTTCAACCAACACGACATCCTGTGAGGCAGGAAGTAGTTGATCAGCTTTTCACGGATGGCCTTGGTCCGCCTCAGCAGCCAGATGGGGACCTCGGCGACGAGCAGCGGGAACATGGTGTCAAACCTGACAAAGTTCTCCCTCATCGCCACCATCTCGCTGTGGCGGCTGGCAGACGATGGCTTGCCATAGAGGGTGAGGAAGGTGGCCTCGAACATGACCGAGTTACAGAAGTCATACATGCTGCCGCTCCTCCAGCCGCCCTCCTCCCCCGGCCGCTCGCTCAGGTGATCCTGACGGAACACCAGCATCAGGTTACCCATCATGCTCTCTGTCAGGGAGGTGAGGTTGTCTCCCTGGAGAAGCTGGAAGGAGCGGATGATCTCATCGTGCAGGCCTGGTAACCTCCTGTTCATGACGGGGGGGTAGCCGAAAACGATGGGCGCCACCTTGTCCGAGAACTGATGGAAGTCCAGCTGGCGACCCTGTTTGATGATGCTTGGATACAATAAAGGATCCATGATGAAGGTCATGTATTTACCTGCAGGGAGAAGACACCTGAGTGAGGAGAACGCCAACAACCAGAATCATTATCAGAAAAATTGTGAAGATGAGCCAATTTGAAACAGATGGAGTATTTATCTGATTCATTCAGTGTGTTTGAACTCGATCGCTCCAACTTTTCTACATAACTTTCAAACCTAAAGACTTTCCATGGATCGGTTCATCAGGATCAGTGCGTTCGCTTGTGGAGACAAAGTAAAACGGTGTAGAGGCTGTTCAGACCTCCAATCACCTGCGACTGAGTGACCTCAGTGATGTGATGTCACAAACAGACTCCATGTTTCTACTCAAAGACTGAAAGAAGTTCATGTAGAACATTT
This sequence comes from Diplodus sargus, assembly GCA_903131615.1. Lineage (NCBI taxonomy): Eukaryota > Metazoa > Chordata > Actinopteri > Spariformes > Sparidae > Diplodus > Diplodus sargus. The sequence continues at coordinate 53,200 of CAEMYA010000577.1, read as the reverse complement.
GCTGAATTTACAAGAAGGTCCAAATAATTCACAGAGAAGAATTTCACAGAGTTTATAAAGTGTCTCAAACTCCACAACACACTATACTGGGACATTTGTTAAGGGAGTCTGGTGCTGTTGTGTTAGTGGTTCAGTGGTTGATCATGGTGTTCACAAACAGCTGCTACTGACATCGACAGCTTAACAAACATGTGATCTACACCACAGTGAAGCTCCTGGAGATCTGACAGTTTGTGCTTTTATCCCACAGGTGGAAACAACAGAACAAACAGGACTTTGTACCGAGGATGAAAACTGGGAACTGAATTTTATTCACCAGCTATGTGAACAGTAAAGATGTCTCCAAACTTCTTCTTTTGCTCTTCAAGAAACGTGTAGGCATCTCTTCCGAACTCCAGAGCCTTCCCGAGGAAAGGAATCCAGCCGTTAATCAGCGGAGGCTCGTCGTCTCTCCTGCAAACACAGAAAAACACATTTCACACTCTCTGACAGTCTGCAGACTGAGCTGTTTGAATGATATACTCTTTATTTCGTTCTGTCACTTCTCATCCATTAATGTCTGTTCCATGCTTTACTGAGTCTGTGTGATTTCATCCTGTGTTATTTGTGTCACCACAGTTAATGAATCATCTGGTGGACTTTGGACTTCAGTTCTGTGAGTCTAATCAAACTGGAACAAAGTGATAATCCTCAGACACGCCCGCTCTAATCTGCTGCCGTCAGAGACCGATCACACCTGTGCACCTGATCCAACCGACATTTTCAGTCTCTTCTCACAGAGTTCAAACATTCATGCTTCTACTTTGGTACATTATTCATGAGTTGCTGAGCTCACAGACGGCTGATGTGTCTTAAATATCCTGCTTCACCTCGAGCGCCGCCCTGATGGCTTCCTGTCTGATCTGTCAAGTTTTATCTTTGTGGCAATGTTCATGATTTTCTCCATAATGATAAAACTCACTGCAATCAGCTTATGTTGAGGTTTTTTTTTAATTTCCATTGGTGATAAAATCTGTTCTTACTCTGATTATCAGGAAGGAAGTGCTGGGACGACTTCCTGCGTCAAGAATGTAATCAAACATGGCGTCTGAAGCGCCGACATCAGGAGAGGAGCTGTACTGTTTTCTTTGGACACAACCAGGCTAGCCGTTTCCCCTTGTTTCCAGTCTTTATGCTAAGCTAAGCTAACATGCTGCTAATCTCATAGTGCAGGTACAGACAGCAGAAACACCTACAGACGGACTCACACCTTCTCTCCATGTGTCAAGTTATTCTGATGTGTTCAGGTGAACTCTGATCTCTGCAACAGGACGAGCCGAAACACTGACGATGATTATCTGACGGAGAGAGATTGTGTCAGACTGAACTGTGTGTTGACTTTCCTTCAGCTCGACAAAAAACAAGACACAACTCGTCTGAAGCTCCAGTTTTCTCTGTAGACTGAGCTCAGCTCAGTTTCCTGCTTCCAGTGTGTGTGATCCAAACACAACAGAACCAGACGGCAGCTTCTCGCAGACACACACACACACACACACACACACACACACACACACACTCTGATAACTGATTAATGATTAATTGTTGGATCTATAAAACAGTATCAGTCAGCAGGTCCGTCTTCTCAGCAGCAGCAAAGAGATCCAGGTTATTATCGTGAGTCACATTTCTGTTTAAAGGATCACTTCAACAGTCAATCACACAGTTATTGATCAGTTTTGTTCCCATCAGCTCATTGATTAACCACCTAATGCCTGCAGCTGTGGAGCAGGTTTGAGTTCAGAGGATCTGAACATCTTAAACCACCACAACGTGATGCAGACGAGCTTGTGGAATCTGAGACGACTGATATTAACGAACATCACGATATTTTCCATCATGCCATATTTGTCACGATATCAGACAGTCGTTACGCCATCGACAGGCTTTATGTTGGACCAGCCGTGGCAGCGGAGGCAGCGCGTCGATATTCTGGACGTTACTTAACGTTACCTGGCAGACGGAGCAGCGTTCAGACATGGAGGAATACATTTAGAACAACAGCAGATAAAAAACATTTTAGGTTGAAAGATCAAGAAAATGGCGAGTGGCGGCAAATCTGTGACCTCGTCTGAACGTGAATCTACTTTTCAGCAGCTTCAAGTTCTTCAGTTCGACTCTTTTCTTCAGGTTTGCTTCAGTAAATCTTAAAGAACAAATGTCAGTGTGGAGTCAAACTGAAACCTCACATCATGTTTGTGCTCAGAAGCTGGAAGTCATTAGGAACGGAAAAACCCAGCGGGAGTCAGAGGAGGTCAGCAGAGTCTGAGGGGGAGGAGTCACCCAGAGGAGTCACCCGGAGGGTCGGCGCCTCCGCCGGCCTCAAGACAATTAACAGGAAGAGACTGAATCTTTATCGCTGCTCTGATGTTTGCTGTATTCCTGTCGTCTCTCGGTTTAAAGGTCTCAGTAACGTCATTATCATCAGTCTACTTCTTCTTTACACTCAGACAGTATGAACACATCGCTGGTGATTATTGATCACATATCTCATCATGTTCACACCAACAGTCAGCCGACAGGATCTTCAGCCGTGTCTCTGGTCCAAAGTGGTCCATGTTAGATTCTTTAGAGTCTTTGTGAGAGAAACACACCGATGTTAATCTTATATCATCACATTCTTCTCATCACATCACTCAGACGTCTTCACACAGATATTATATCTGTGGGGTTTCTAACAGAAGACACATGAGTGACGCAGGAGTCGACCCAGCGTCCTGTTATCAGAAGGTCGCTGGTTCGATTCCCCTGGTCTGCATGTCGAAGTGTCCTTGGACGAGATACTGAACCACAATCTGGTCCTGATGTGCTGGTCGGCACCATCAGTGTGTGAATGTGTGTGTGAATTACTGTCAGTCACTTTGGACTACAGAGTGTGTGCATGCTAACTCTGTTAGCTCAGCGGCTACACTGAAGTCTCCAGCTTCTACTTTCACTTGTTTTACTTTATTTTGGTCATTTTCCAACTTATAAAAACACAAAAACACGATGGACAAAAAATTAACTGAACACTTTCCAGCTTCAGAAAACAAACAAACAAACACAACAGGAGTGAGAAGGTGCAGGCTGAAGCTGATCACCCTGTCAGCTGCCTCTCAATAGATACTACAATGATACAGATCAATAAACAACTTAACAGCAGAATAAATGTCTCTGAAGACCGAGTTTAAGTTTTGGGTGAACTGCTCCTTTAAGTGAAGCCACCAGTAGTAACTGCAGTACTTCTGCTCTCACATACTTTTACTTTGTCTGATCTGATGGTTTCCTTCCACCGCCGCTGATCGATTAGTCAGAGCCGGATCAATAACCGATCAGCTCTGAGTTAAGTGATGCAACTGAAACTGATGGAAGCAGCCTGGAGCCGTCCGACCCACCAGCACACAGGCAGGACGACAGAGAGCTGAGTTTAAAGCGGGTCAGAGCTGAACTGAACTGAGCCGAACCGGGTCGGAGCGGACTCACCTCTTCCGGGCTCGGAGGACGCAGATGATGAGGGACAGCAGGCCGAGCAGCAGCAGCAGCAGCGCGGACATGTCGGTGTGCGCTGGACCGAGACACTCGATCGTCTGTCCTCACACACACACACACACACACACACACACACACACACACACACACACACACACACAGCTTCCGGTCACTGCCTTCAAAATAAAGCAACATCAGCTCATTTCGACAAACTGCAGCCTGAGATTGAAATCTTTAATCCTCCAATAGGTGCTCGATGCTGATCTTTGTGTTGACAGCTGACAGCTGACGTCACTAATGATGATGATGTCATCATGATAATATCTGTAGTAACACTTTCAAGTGTGTCCCATAGTTTGATGCTTTTATTGTGAAGGAAGTTTTTCACTTCCGCCAGTCGTTGCCTCTGCAATCACAGCGTGAAACATGATCAATAAAAGGCTTCAGACAGCTGATCGATCCGTTAATGAAGTCAAAGCGCATCACAGTGACCTGAACCTGAACCTGATCCAACAGACTGAAGGTTCAACGTTTTAAACGTGACATCAGAATCAAAATCATCAAACTTTACAGACAAAACTGTAAAATAACATTCAAACATAGTTTCAGTCACAGTGTTAAATGTTCTGGATCGGTTCCGACCTGAAAAGTCTCATTCTGTCCTGTGTTCTCTGCTCTCACTCTGACAGCATCGGTTCCACAGAACACCAGCTCGGTTGTGCAACAGAAACACGGGAAGTCATTCCAGCTGCAGCGACTCATCAATGCAGCACAACTGCACGGCTGATTGTGAAATCCAGCCGTCACACTTCTGTAAAAGTTCTTGTTGCACTTTTATTTATCCACGTATCTACTCAGCTGCACCAGAGGTCCAATCTGCTGGACGGCTTTAGAGCAGCAGGTCCACTGCCAGCAGAACCGCTCCAAGTAACCTTCATACTGGTTCAGATCAGTAATGTTCTCTTTGGACTTTCACACTGTGGTGTGTGTGAGTATCAGACAGGTCCTGTTAAATGATCCGCTGTGATCCATCAGAACCAGTCAGAAGAAGTTCAGATGCTACAAAAGTTCTCTAATCAGCTGAACTGACGGTTAAAGTTACTGATTGTATGTTGATGATCGACTCTTCCGTGTGAAAAGAACTTTAGATTTATGGAGTATAAAACATCTGGATCTGAACACGGATGATGTGCTGGAAGCAGAACCGGACCACAGAGCGGTGGAAGCAGGAGGCCCGGTCCGATGAAGCAGGATTACACTGTAGTGCTTCATGTAACTTTAACAGCTGTAATGGCTGAAGGAGTCCAACATTCACTGTCCTACAGTATTAAAGAAGAGATGCATGATGGGTAGAGACCTTCGGAAAACATTCTGCTGGGAAATCTGGAGTCCTGCGGTCCATGTGGACTCTGGACTCTGACACTCCTACATGGAAACGGTGTTCTGTAACGGCCCGTTTCAGCAGCACATTGAGCTCTGACACTGCAGAAATGTTCAGGAAGGAGTTCAGTTCAACTGGACCTCCAAGTTCTGCCGCTCTCACACTGATCCAGCCCGGTGAACACGAGGTGAGGTGGCCTCGTCAGTCAGAAGACGGTGGTTTGATCTCTGACTCCACAAGCAGAATCACAGAAAACACTTTAATCGTCTATGAGGTCAAAATAAAAGAACGCGGTCAGTCAGAAATATCATGAAACAAGGTGAACGTGAGCAGCTGTGAGCAGACGTGAACAGACGTGCTTCACATTCTGACGCAGGTGAACATGAACTCAGACGTGTCAGATCGTGTTGGGTCATGTTGAGTTTCATGAGTCAGAAGCTGTTGATTCTCACAGAACCTCCCTCAGATCAGGACCTGCTGAGAGAACAGGCCAGGTGGACGTCCCTCAGGTAATCCAGTCCGGTATCAGGTTCTCTGCTGCGTCAGGGCTCATTGTCCTGCTGGGAGCAACACGTGGGAGTTCACTCGGTCTGAAATGTTGCGTGTCGAGGTGTCGGGTGACATCCACCTGTGATCAGAGTTCACTTCACCTGTCAGTCCTTTGTTTGAAGATGTTGGTTCAGCCTGACAGGAGATCAGTGGTCGGGTCCAGTCCAGGTCCTGATCACAACTGAAATAAAGAACATCTGACTGTGTTTCTAAGAAGCGTCTGTTGTTGCTGGATGAGGCGTTTACAGCCTGCGTGTTTTCTCCAGTGTCGTCTGGATGAACTGCAGTAACCTCTCGTCAAACAACAGCAGCGTCTCTGTCCCGAGCTCGACTCTTTCTCCTTCTGAAAGAAAACCGCCGGCTCGGCTTTCAGCACCGAACAAAAACCTCCGTTCAACTTCTGGGTCACAGCAGACGCTGCTGCTCAGAGAGCCTCGCTGGCTTCACAGCCGTCAGCGCCTGGCACGACCAACGTTCTGGATTTATTTACTACTCTGACTGCGGTCCTTTTCTGTCCGACTCAATCAGAAACATTCATATGAACAAAACCGGCTTCCTGCAGATTGTCTGAACTGTCGTCTTTAAAAAACTAGCGTGAAACATTTGACTCTCTTTTCTGACATGAACTAAAACACTTTAATGAGAGTTGACATCAGACGTGTGGTCACGTTCATAGTTACTCATTCTTTGATCCGGTTCTTCCTGGTTCAACTGATCTCTTTAGTTTCAGAGATGATTTTTATTAAAACAGCCCTGTTTCCTGTTGGGACATCAGACTCTGCTGGTTCATGTTTCTCACAGTAAAGATCGAACATCTTCTGCTGCCGTCGCTTTTATTCAAAGTTCCAGATTCTGCTGAAACCATCTTAAACCATAATTTAAACTGAGCAGCTGGTCGACACTTTGTTACATCATCACATCATTTAGATCATGTTGTCAACATAATCTGTTTCTGAACGTTAGTGTTCGTGTTTCTGTAGCTGGTTCTGCTGTGTGACTTTAATCAGTTCATGTGTTTTGTTGTAACTCTCACAGAATCTGACTGTTGAAACAAAGACAGAAAGAACTCAAAGTGACTCAGAGTGAATCTGACAACGAACCACGACATGTTTCAAAGTATCAAAGCAGCGAGACTCGTTCAGAACAGTTTTTATTGTCGTGGTCACAGAACAGACTGTTTGTACAGCAGCTCACTGATGAACATGATGATGAAGATGATGAACACTCGCGTTGGCCGCTGCCGGCAGCTTTCAGGGAACAACTCCAACAGAAATCACATCAATAAATAGAGATAAATAATCATTTGGGTCTGAATTATTCCACTTGAAGAAAACCTGAGCAGAAGAAATGAATTCAGTTCATGCAGGCGGACGAGTTCACTGTGACGTAACAAACATGATTCACGGTGAAGCTGACTGAACTGTAACGATGCTGAGAGGAAACAGTCGACACGAGCAGAAGACGGTTTGACGTTTGATTTACAGAACAAAACCTGATGCTGGTTTCAGTGTGAAGACGTTATTAATGTAACTACGGCTCTATGAATTCTGAGTGAGACTGAAACACGTCCTGTGTTACAGGAGATTTACTTCCTGGTTATGCGGCCTGTAGCTCTTACTGTGTGATGACTCAAGGACATTTTTACTGAAATAAAACCTGCACTAATCAAAAATGTGTCATAATGTGTGTTTTAAGTTTGAGGAGGTTGAGTTGTGGCCACTGGGCAAAGATTTAACCTGAGCTGAGTGTTGCTGCTGTATCCTGGTCTAAATCTGCCCCTCAGTCCTGCACACTGGACCTCCACATCCTATCAGAACCTGATTAACGAGGACCGGACCCAGTTTTCTGTTGATGTTTCATGTTGTTCCCACTGACTGACAGTCGGTGGCAGCACCACACACACACACACACACACACACACACACAGACACACACACACACACACACACACACACACACACACACAC
>CAEMYA010000577.1:14262-34424 GCA_903131615.1 Diplodus sargus | reverse complement strand
GGAGGACTTTATATCATCAGGAGGAGGAGGAGAGGACTTTATATCATCAGGAGGAGGAGAGGAGGACTTTATATTATCATCAGGAGGAGAGGAGGACTTTACATCATCAGGAGGAGGAGAGGAGTACTGAGGTGAATGTTGGGTGAGCTGTTTCTTTAAGTCTGAATAAAACAGAAAAATAAAAAATAATGACACCGTTATATATATTTCTTGGTTAAGTCTGCTTTCATCGTATTGTAATTAAATCAATAAACAAAAATACAAGGACAAATATTTTGCTGTTTTCTTTAATATCTTCATCAGTTCGGTTTCACCATCACATGACTTTTACATTAACACATTAAGATAAAAGACAAATGAACAGAGAAACAAAAAGGGTTTGTAACATCAGCATGACTTCAGCAGAGGGCAGCGCTGAGCTCGTCTTCACCAGGAGGGAGAAGAAGAGGTGAGAATACAGATCAGAGAGGAGAGATTCAGGGAGGAAGTGAGCTGTTAACTATAGAAGACAGCTGGTTTTAAAGTTTGATTCAATGTTTGTTGTATGCGATTTGTTTTATTAAACTTCTACGACATGAAATAATTGTTATTTTTTCTTTAGATGTCAGCTGTGAACGACTCTCATCTCGTTACTATATCGACTGCGACCGACAACATCCAGGAAAACCACCATGAGTTCTTCATCTCTCAACAAACTTCAGACTGACTATTATACTTGACAACAATGAATGAGGATCAAACCTTTAAGTGTCTGCAGATCTCCTCTGCTGCAGTGACAGACTCTGCTGTGTACTACTGTGCTGTGAGGCCCACAGTGACAGGAAACACCAAAACTCTGTACAAAAACACAAGCTGACACACTGACAAGCTGCTGGAAGTCTTTTGAACTACCTTCAGACTCAGGGTCTCTTTGCTTGACATCATGGAAAGTCAAAAGGACAAAAGGCCACACTGATAAACACTATGGCACCACCAGCCATCATAGGGATCAGAAGGAGACACAGTGGCCCTCATTTATCGAACGAACGTACAGCAGAAAACCGTGCGTACGACCATTTCCACGCAAACTTTAGCATTTATCAATTTGGACGTAAGCGGAAGCTACGATCAGATCTCACGTCAGGTCTGAGCTCGTGTACGCAAATCTGAGTCTGTGGATTTGTGGTGTCTGAAAATAATTATTAAACAAACCTCAGCTGTCATTAAGCATAAGCAGTCACATATTTAGAATTGATCAAAACAGATTATTTTTTACGTTTTTACTGATACCACTTTTTTGTAAAATAAAATATGTAAATAGCCTAACATGACAACTAATTTAAGGGAAACTTCACCGATTTGCATTAAGCTTTGTATCTTCAGGAAAACAGTCATGTTTTTGAATGGTCGTGCATCATTCCCTCAGTTTGCCCTGAGACGGAGGAATACGGATTTCAGTGTTGGACTTCCTGCTTTCAGTGATGTAAAAATCAAGTCAGATGTTCGCGGCTACCTGTACGAGCCACAATACAGCAAAGAGCAGCTGAGGAGGCGGAGGCGGCAGGTTCAGCAGCCGCCGCAGAAGACCTGCCTGTCCCGGACGAGGAGCCCGGACTGGCTCGAGCAGGGGCGGACCGGTGGTGCCGGTGCTCTCGCTGTGCGCCTATGGACACCGAACTGGACTCTGTCTGCTGCAGTGAATTCCAGAGATGCCAGTATCTTTGCGACGAAATATCTACAGCGGACGGAGATAAGTGTGGTGTGCCGGATTAGTGAGAGTGGCTTGCAGAGCTGTGCATTGTGGTGCATTGTGGGAGTTGTTGTCTTTCATTCAAATGCACCCTAAAGTCACTTTCTGCCTTTTCTCGTTCAAATACGCACAAAATTCGAAAATTATTTTACATTTGACTACAAATATGACCCTCTTTCAATAAAGATTCATGTTTCCACCGGTGAAATGCTTCTTTAATGGAATACCTAATGACCCCGCTGGCAAACCTGCTACAGAGCAGGAACGCAGATTCCATAGTGCGCACACACACACACGGGTCACAGTGGAGCTGCTTCAGGTGTTGAAGGGCAGGTGGCTCCGTCTCAGACCAGCAGGGGGAACTCTGCTGTATACCCCAGAGAAAGTGTGCCATATTATTGTGGCCTGTTCAGTTCTTCACATTTCATTAGTGAGTGGAGTCTTTGATGTGCCGGCGCTGCCGAGATGCCGATCTCCATCTCGGAAAAATTTCACTTCTTGCCAGAGTTTCTTCTCTCAGTGGGCGAGGCCGGAATATTTAAGGGCGTAACATGTTAATGACGATCAAATTCAGCCACCGCATTTATCAAGACCCGATCGTACGCTGGAATTGGTCAGATACGAATGTTTCATAAATCACACGTGTGTCCTGTGGTAAGACCAATTCTGCGCTCAGATCTGCACCCGTTTTCACGCAAGATTGATAAATGAGGGTCATTCTATCTGCAACAGATGAACAGAAGAGTCCAAATCAATTCCAGAACAACAAAGGACCTTAAAAAGAGAAGTACAGATATCAACAGCAAAACAAGTCCTTTATCAACTTAACCACAGAGGGAGCTCAGTGAATAAGGAGGCCACTGCTCTAAACCCAATATAGAATAAAGCCAGGTTATGATCTGCAGCTGCACACAGGGACAAAGATCATACAACCTACAACATGAATCAACTGTTGGGCCCTTAATTATTTATAATTTAAACATATATGATGACGACTGCAGCATCAGCATCATTTCAGAGTTGAAGGTAGAGGAAGTGTAACAGAGAGGAGAGAAAAGAAGATCTAAGAGGAGACAGAGATAAATCATAGTATTTTTCATAATTAATAATTATCCCTGATAATCATTAATTATTATTGACAGCCAAGTTTAGCGAAAAAAACTCCAGATTGGTGTTGTATGATGCACTACATATGGTGCCCCGTGTGAGACGACATACAACATATATCTCTGAATGCTACCAGTAACAAGATTGAGTTGTACAGTGATTAAATCATGTTTTCTCTACTTCAGGATTATAGAATAAGTCCCTCTCTTTTTTCAAACCCTGAAAAGATAATCCATCCTTGAAACCATCACAGCTACAATTATTTCTGTAATTTATTCCAGAAATAAAGGAATCAAACACAAAAAACTACAACAAAGAAAACTTTCCAGCTCCAGCTGTTACAAACTGCTGGAGCTGGAAAGTCATGAAATTCATTCATGCTAGATCTCTCTAACTTCTGTTAAAAAGGGGTCATCACAAAACAACTCTGTTACAAACTGCTGCCTTCAGTCTGTTAACCAGGAGGAAGAAGAAGAGGTGAAAATACAGATCTAAGAGGAGACGGAGGGATTCAGGGAGGAGCTGAGCTGTTACTGAACTATAGAAGAGAGAGGAACTTCCATATTCAGCAGAGTTCAATACACAAACCAGAAACATTACCTTTATTCAACATGCTGTCACTGGACTATTATGGGCTGTCTCTGATGGTTCTCTCTATTACAACAGGTATGTTATGTTATGCTTTTACTCTGTCAAGTTAAATTCTAATGTTTTCTGAAGGCAGTTCATTTCATTTGAGTTTTTTTTTTTAACATAATATAAAACATATTTCTCTTCCTTTAGGTGTCAGCTGTGAAGAACTCAGTCCAGTCAAGAATGAAGAGTCCAGTTTAGAAGACAGCACTGTTACTCTGTCCTACACATACTCCAAACAAGCAACTGCTAGTGATTATTTCTTCTGGTATCGACAATATCCAGGAAAACCACCAGAGCTCCTCATCTCTCACTCTGGAACAGGAAACCCAATATCTGATCCAGTCTCCAGAATGTCCTTCAACGTGAGTGAGGATAAAACCAAAATGCATCTGCAGATCTCCTCTGCTGCAGTGACAGACTCTGCTGTGTACTACTGTGCTGTGAGGCCCACAGTGACAGGAAACACCAAAACTCTGTACAAAAACACAAGCTGACACACTGACAAGCTGCTGGAAGCCTTTTTTCTTCCACACTGTTGTACTGAACTTTTTTACCTCCACTAGAGGGCGACATCATCCAGTAGGTGGTGCACTACTTCTGCACTGTGTTCAACCATTCTGTCAATAATAACTGCTGCTGTGAAGAGAACAACTCTCACACTGAATGTTGAACATCAGCTAGTTTCTCCTGTTCATTTAAACCTTGTTGTAGGGATGGAACATTGGCTGTGGATTATTCTTGCTGCTCTGTTCTGTGGTGAGACACAAAACACAAGTTGACTTTTAAGAATGTGTTATAACATTTAACTGAGCTGTGAGTGATTTTAATTCCCATGACACAGAAAACCGGATTAGTTAATCTTTGTTTGCATTTTGTACATAACTCATTTAAAAGTGACAGGAGTCAGTAATAATCACAACTATTCAACATGTCTGTGTGTCTGACTCTCTGGCTAGGTAACTCTTTAAACCTACTGATTGTTCTCCTTTAATCAAACATCTTTATTGATTCATCTCTTCCTCTGCATGTTCTCTTCTTCCTCAGAGTGTAAAGGAGCAGACAGAGTGATCCAGCCAACAGGAGATGTTACTGCTGCTGAAGGAGACACAGTTACACTGGACTGCACATTTGAGACCAGCGCTCCAAGTTATTATCTCTTCTGGTACAAACAGGATGGAAACAACAGCCCTAAATTCATACTGAGCTGCTCTCAGTTTGGTACGGGGAACACAGAGAAGGAATATGAGGAGAGATTTTCATCCAAAGTGAATTCCACCTCAAAATCAGTTCCTCTGAAGATCCAGAAGCTTCAGCTGTCTGACTTTGCTGTGTACTACTGTGCTCTGCAGCCCACAGTGACAGGAAACACCAAAACTCTGTACAAAAACCTTTGGAGCAAAGACAACGCAATACTCCACAACATCCACTAGAGGGACTCACACACCATGAACCCATTACAGTCTGAGCCAGTGTCACTGGACTGATGACAAATACAACAAAACATCAACCAATAAAGATTCCACACAGAGCTGCTGTGACAACAGACACAAATGGATTGGTAGAGTTGAAGTGAACAAATAATGTGAAGAGCTGATTGGCCCCGCCCATTTAGCCTCAACTCAACCAATGACATCATTCCTTCCTCATTGTGCTGCAGTGGAAGAACACTGCTCATCTGCTGTCTGTCTGGCTTTAATCAATCCAAAGACATGTTGCTTTACTTCTTTTTACTCTTCTGTCACTTTACAGGTGAGATTTGGAACACAACAGGAATTTAAGTGTTGTTGAACCTGCTGCATTAACCACATATACACAACCTGGATTTCATCACTTTTCTCATGTCTTTGCTCTGACAGAGTCAATGCTCCTCATGTTTTCATCAGATTGACTAAATGGATGTTGATTGAATGATATTGTTTGTATGTGACTGTGAAGGAGCACAGAGTAACACTGTACACTTGATATTTTCCACTGTCTTCTCCTCTCAGCCTCACGAACAATGTTAGTCTAATGGCTTCATTTTCTACACTTTTTCCAGGACTAATAGCTGGAGACAGCATCTCTCCTGTAAAAGATGAAGTCAGTGGAAGAGAAGGACAGTCCATCACACTCGGATGTCGCTATGAAACAAGTGATAACAATATTAACCTTCACTGGTACAGACATCATTCTGACCTTCAGGCTCCTCAGTTTATACTCTGGAAAGGAGCAAGATCATGGAGTGATCGCGAGTATATTCCCAACAAGCGATATGAATCTGAAACAACACGAACATCAACTACCCTGACCATCACAGAGCTAACCCTGGCAGACACAGCTCTCTACTACTGTGCTCTAGAAACACAGTGATACAAAGTGTAGAAGAGGCTGTACAAAAACCTGAACACAGATATCTGACTACTCTTCAAAGAGGAGGGAAGTGGTATTCAAACCACAGCTTCATATCAGATGGATTCTGCTAATTCCTGTTTTATCACAGTCACTGTGGTTACAGCTGTTAACTCAGTGACTCCAAACCAACGATGAATTGTTTTACCTCTCTGGATGATGAGGACACACCTGCTGTCATTGAGTTATACTGCCAGTCATTTATCACATTAATACTTTTATCATTAATTTGCATTCCTTTCAGTAAAGTTCATGTCATGTGACCCACTGACGCAAAATCAAAACCAGATTATATTATGACTATGTCAAATCAACATTTTTTTTCATGTGACCTGGAACCAAATGATAAAACATGCTGAGTTTTCTAAAGACATTATTATGAATTAAAAATATGACATGTACATTTTTATTCATAATCATCATAATAAGGTCAAGCCAGCAGGAAGGTACTGAAAATAACATGATCTTTGTTTCAGTCAGACAGTAATTTATTGACGGACCCTGAGTGAAACCTCTGTGTTTCAGAGGTCAGCTAACGTCCTCTGACTGCCAACAGCAGGACAAACTGACACCGCTGGATCCACAGACAATGTTTGTCCAACATCAAACCTAAAACTAACTTCACTGTGGGTGGAATATATAAAATCCAGCCTATAAATTAAAGTATTTGTAACATACATGGCACATGAAATAATTGACCAACAATATCATACTGATTGATGAACAATAATGATCAACCATGAGACTTTAGAAGAGAAAATCAACTTTGTAGGTGAGATATGTTTCCTTCCTACTGACACAGGGGCGGTTCTAGAATAAAATAGCCTGCCCAAGAAAGCGGAGTAAATACCACAAATAAACAAATAAAAATGATTCAAACCTATTATTAACTTCATTTTTTTCCCACCCTTTGCTATATTAAATGATGCACAGATAAATCGCCTCATAAGTATTTACTTCCCAGTCTTCATTAAAAGTCGCTGCATCCTGAGCGAAGTGAACTCTGATCCACAAGAGGAAGAAATGTCTTCCAAGTGGGCCCATTCTTCTGAGGCTAAGAAAGTAAATTTACTTTAAGGCAGCTGTGCATTCTGGACTCAGCGGGGGTCGCAGGTTTGATGTCAGAGATATTCTGGGTAGATTGTGTCGCCACATTGCTGGTGTGTGTGAGAAATAGTTTCACGTCCTTGTTGTGGTGACCAGCCCTGCAATGTCATGCGTAAAACTCAACAAAAAGGCACACAAAATTGGTTATTTACAGCCGTTGCGCAAAAGGTAGTGGAATATTTTTACTATGTGAATACTCTTTTTTAGGACTTTATTTAGAGTTTCTCATCCATCCTTCTCTCCGTGGATGTAATCCAGGGTCCAGGAGTTAAACTGACATTTGCGCGCTGTGTGTGGTAACTGCACTGGCACGCTCTGATGGAAAAAGCATGCTTCCTCTCATGTCAGAGTCCTAACCCTGAACAGATCCCCGAAACAAATGAGCACCGCGGGGACAGCGCTGTGTCAAATTAAAGATTGAGCCGAGTCAGGACCTTCACAAAGAAATTCATGTTTCTATTTGATTTGAGAAATCTTAAAAACAGTAGAAATTTGCTGAATGAACTCCAGCATGTGTTTCACACGTTTGAATGAATAATTCCAAGTTATTTATATGATAGTGGCTGCAGCATCAATGTCATTTCAGACTTAAAGGTTGAGGAAGTGTAACAGAGAGGAGAGAGAATACAGATCTAAGAGGAGACGGAGAGATTCAGGGAGGAGCTGAGCTGTTACTGAACTATAGAAGAGAGAGGAACTTCCATATTCAGCAGAGTTCAATACACAAACCAGAAACATTACCTTTATTCAACATGCTGTCACTGGACTATTATGGGCTGTCTCTGATGTTTCTCACTGTTATAACAGGTAAGTTACATTATGCTTTTTTAAAGTTAAATTATAAAATTTTCTTAAGGCAGTTCATTTATTTGGAGTTTTTTTCCTCTAAAATATAAAAAGGCTTCTCTTCCTTTAGGTGTCAGCTGTGAAGAACTCAGTCCAGTCAAGAATGAAGAGTCCAGTTTAGAAGACAGCACTGTTACTCTGTCCTACACATACTCCAAACAAGCAACTGGTAGTGATGAGTTCTACTGGTATCGACAATATCCAGGAAAACCACCAGAGTTCCTCATCTCTCACTTTGGAACAGGAGAAATATTAAAAAATCAAGACTCTGGACTTTCTGTCAAAGTGAGTGATAAAACCAAAATGCAACTGCAGATCTCCTCTGCTGCAGTGACAGACTCTGCTGTGTACTACTGTGCTGTGAGGCCCACAGTGACAGGAAACACCAAAACTCTGTACAAAAACCTTTGGAGCAAAGACAACACAATACTCCACAACATCCACTAGAGGGAGTCACACACTGTTAAACTGCAGCTGGATGTGATGATGCAGTCTGGGATAATGATGAGATGGGATAATATGACAACATATTCACCCTGAACATAGAATAACATTCACCAGGGTAGCACTGAAAACACTTTTGATGTTGAAATCAGATCTTAAACACTTTAACAAGAACAATCTATAAAGCATTGTTAGGCGACTAGATGGAACAATAGTGGTCGCCGAGAGGCTAAGCGAGGGAAACGCTTTACTTGCCGGACGCGCTTCTGTATAATAAAAACTAAGCTCCAGAGGAATGCCGAATCACATATTTATTTAGGCTAAAAACACAGACAGTAAAAATCGTCACAAAAGGTGAAAAAACATCCCAAAACAATGTACTTAGCGGTCAGCAAAGTAGGACCTTCCCCCCCTCACCCTCTCAGTTCATTCATTCATACAACAGGTGAAGAACAGCTGATTTTACTACTCTGCTGACGTACCACCCACCTGACTCCTCCCCGGATGTGACACAAAATACTAGCTGGCACCTACAAGCATAATAGATGATTCTAATTTGTTGTTCGTTGAGATTCCAATACTCAGCCAACAAGTTGTTGTTTGATGTTTGTTAAACAACATGTTTTTACAAACAAAATCTTTAATATGATGAAAACTGAAATATATCTTGTGTGTAACGTTCAAATCACATATATGAGATATTATTAAGTAGTCGGAAGGAGGGGCACGACCTCCATGGATTAATTAATGCCTTGATGGACCATGATGCGGACTTCCAGGAAAGCGTCAAGCATGGCGAGCAGATTCTGTGATCCTCGGTCGTCAGGACAGTCAGATGATGTCGTAGTCGGTTCAGTGAAGCAGCTGGTCTCACTTTTTCAGGATCATGAGTCCGGGCTCCGACAAGGTTTATCTGAGTCCACAGATGAGACACACAGCATGTGTTCTCTGGTCTTGTTGTGTTGGATACCATCAGCCCTCAATGGCTACCGACAAGTCACCCTCACATCTCATGTGATGAAGGTGCTGGAAAGTGGTCTTAGTCCACCTGAGGCCGCAGGTGAGAGCCCTGCTAGACCCTCTGCAATTTGCCTTCCAGCCCCACTTGGGAGTTTATGATGCTGTCATCTACCTGCGGCTGAACATCAGCAAGACCAGAGAGATGGTGATAGATTTCAGGAAGAAGAGGAAGACGGCTTTCCAACCTCTGTGCATTCTGGGAAGAGATGTGGAGGTGGTGGAGGATTATAAGTACCTGGGTGTTACAATCAACCACAGACTGGACTGGAGATTTAACACGGAAGCTGTTTACAAGAAGGGGATGAGCAGACTTTACTTCCTGAGGAAGCTGAGATCCTTCAACGTGTGCAGCAAGATGTTGGAGATCTTTTATCAGTCTGTGGTGGCCAGTTTACTTTTCTTTGCTGTAGTTTGTTGGGGAAGCAGCATTGGAGCCAGCGACACCAACAGACTCAACAAACTGATCAGGAGGGCTGGCTCTGTGATTGGCTGCAAACAGGACACTCTGGAGGCTGTGGTGGAGAGGAGGACACTGAAAAAACTGTTATCCATCATGGATAATCCTCTCCACCCTCTCCAACTCACAATGGTCAGACAGCGGAGCACTTTCTCCAAAAGGCTGCTTCAGCTTTGCTATCGTAACAACAGACACAGGAAATCTTTCCTGCCACAAGCCATCTGTTACGGCTCCTGCCTTCATCTGTCTGTGTGCGTATGTGTGTGTGTGTATATGTCTCTTTTTCTTTTATACAGAGTGAGCGCTCCGGTCGCCCAAAGATGGTGTTGCTCCTGCACATCATTGGCTCCGCAGTCCTGGCGTGGCAGTGACGGATTGGCCAGCACCGGGAGTGTGGAAATTCAAAAGCCGATGCTGCTCAAGCGACACGGTGGATTGCTATTGCGGAGGCATCTACCACTGAGAGACTATCCTAAGGGAATTCATTGTGACTTAGAGTGTGATTGTGCGTCTGAGTGTGGGAGTGTTTGTGAGTGTGTGTGTGCTCTGGGTAACCAGAGCAAGAGTGTCTGTGTTTAGAGAAGCAGTAGGGGTGAGCTGCCTTTTCTTTGATTCTGTTTTCTCCTGTTTTTTATAAGGTTAGGGAGTTAGGTTTAGCACTTGTCTTTTTGTTTCGTTTTCTTTTCTGTAGGGTTTAGATAGATTTCGGCTCTAGAGGTTAGATTGATTTGTTTGTTATTTTAGACCTGGGCTCACCCTGAAGCAACGCTTCATCACCTGTATATATATCGTGTAGTGGGAGAGTATCTCCTTATCCGTCAAATTATTCCACTATCAGACCCTGTAAATCCACTCAAAGGTTAAATCCAAATTAAAGGAGAAACAGCTCTGAGTCTAAGTTTAACTCAGAGGCAAACAGCCCAGAGCCTAAGTTCCAATCAGAGGTGAAATCTGCTCAGAATCTAAGTCCAGACCAGGTAAAATCCGCTCAGAGACTAAGTCCCAAATCAGAGGTAAGACAGCAGGTCTTCGGTCCAAAAAGGTGTTTATTCCAAGAGAAGTTATAAATCCATGAGGTACCCCAGGGCAACTGAGAAATCTCCCCCGATCACCCTTTTTTATACCTGGGGTCAAGGTCACCACCGCCCACTTGGACCACCCCCCTTCATCATGATCACGCGAGACTATCATCTTCAATTTTTTTAATATGTTAATTAATGCTTACAAATTGTCTCACCAGGCCTCTATCTGAGGTCTTGAGCGCTCCCTCACTCCAGCCTTGTTATTATAAGGGGAGCATCTGACCTTGGTCTTACAACAGGCTCACATATTCACTGTTAGCTCACAACTGCAAGGTGTATTTCTCAAATTAATTTATATGCATGATCATGACCCAGTTTATATTTGCCACTACGATCGCACCCATCACATATTGCACCTGTTGTTTTGTAAATAAATGGTTTGTTTCACGTAACTTATACCGTGTTTGGGAGTCGGTTATTTATGTTATGCTCGGCTCCCTAGACCGAGCATAACACCATCACTTCACTCAGCAACTCTCTCACCTCTGCCTGGCAGAGAAATCTGACCTCTCTATTGTTTTTACTCAGTTTATGAGGTGCTTACATCTGCACATTCTAGGTTCTTTTAAGGCTATTTATTTATATTACCTGTGGTTCTATTCTTGCACACTTACATATACACATTATGGTTCTGTCATTGCACATTCATAGAAATTGTTTATTTCTTATACAGTTGTATAGATTATTATTGTTTATTGTACAGTTTGCACTGTGCATTTACATTGCATATATCTTGCTTTCTATTTATGTTATGTACAGAGATTTTTTCTTTTCTTTTTTCATTCTTGTGGATGCACTGCTGCTGTAACAAAATAATTTCCCAGTCTGGGATCAATAAAGTAATTCTATTCTATTCTATTTCTATTTCTATTTCTATTTCTATTCTATTCTATTCTATTCTATTCAATGACAGGCTGCAGAGTTGAGATGCATGGAGCCAAAAAGTCTTCAAAAGTCAAAGTTAAATAGATAAAAAATTAGGAGGATTACAAAATGAATGATGATTCATCAAGCAAGCCTTTGCTTCTGGCTTTTAGGAATCTTTGCAGTCATTTTTCTCAGTTCACAGTTCATTCTGGAGATTTGCTTTGTTCTCAGTAAAAAGTGAAGAACAGAAGCCCACACCCCTAAATGCTTGTCAGCAGTATGTCCAAGTAGAAGTGCTTCAACACAGAGAGCCCAAAAAGTGTGATGAGCAAAAGCCAAGAGTCAGGACAAGAGGAGGAGCCAAAAAGAGGAAAGTGACTGTAAGACAGCTGTTGCAAAGTTTTATAGTCAAGGGCTGTCTCAAAGCATAAGTAAACGATACTGGTTAACATCAAATGCACTCATGTGGTGCTGACATTTCCTTATATCACTGTGTTAAAAGTTATTACCAGAACTCATCACACAGCAAAGTGGAATCCTGTAATTAACACAACACAAAGAGACTTTTGATTCGTCAAAATGTCGATTAAATAATTTAGTTTCTTCATATATTCCTGTGTTCGGTCATCATCCAACAATCATCATGAAGAACATTTGAGCTGAACAGATGAAATGTAAATGAGATGTAAATGTAGAGAGTTCCTGAACAGATGATAAAGATGAAGGACCAATGATGTGAAGGCCCAGATCCATCAGAGTATCAATGTTCTTCCTCTCTCTCCTCCCCTCTCACTGCAGACATGAAACACTGGCTGAGAAACATCCTGATTCTGACTCTCTGGCTAGGTAACTCTTTAAACCTACTGATTGTTCTCCTTTAATCAATCATCTTTATTGATTCATCTCTTCCTCTGCATGTTCTCTTCTTCCTCAGAGTGTAAAGGAGCAGACAGAGTGATCCAGCCAACAGGAGATGTCATTGCTGCTGAAGGAGACACAGTTACACTGGACTGCACATTTGAGACCAGTGACCCAACTTTTTATCTCTTCTGGTACAAACAGGACGGAAACAACAGCCCTAAA
The DNA here is from genome assembly GCA_903131615.1 of Diplodus sargus. Taxonomy (NCBI): domain Eukaryota; kingdom Metazoa; phylum Chordata; class Actinopteri; order Spariformes; family Sparidae; genus Diplodus; species Diplodus sargus. The sequence continues at coordinate 21,658 of CAEMYA010000577.1, read as the reverse complement.
TTCATGCTGAGCTGCTCTCAGTTTGGTACGGTGAAAACAGAGGACGAATATGTGGAGTATGCCGCGGCAGTCGGCACAAGGTGGGCAGCAGCGGAAACAACCACCGCAGCAGCAGCAGACACCGACATGGAGGCAAAGAGCTGCAAACAGAACCAAACATCAGACACTTGAAATGCCACAAGCTCGTGTGTGGTAACTGTGCGAGGAGAGCGGAGGTAATCTGCAGACTGTGACCAGTGATCAAAACGGCTCTTTCTTTGTTTGAGATCAGCTCGTTTCCAGCTTTATCGATTAGTATTACTTTTAATTGTTAATTTTCGTGTTCTGATTTTACTCTATTAAAATCTTGTGTAAATACATGAAATAATTGCAGTTAACTGTGTGATGATATGAATATTGAAAAATGTATAGCTAATTAATTTTGTGAAAATGTGGGCTACATTTTGGTGTTATTTCGTTTATTTGAAAAATATCATGACACAATGAATGCATTCATCACTCAAATTTGGGTATTTAGCTACATGAGAGAATATAAGAATATAGAGTTAGTATTATAGCGGTCCAAATGACTGCTTACGGCTGTTCTAGTAGTGTTTGAGTTCCGGCCCTTCTGAAGTCCAACTGACGCTTTGGTCCAATCAGAAACAAATAATTTGATACATTGTGACCAAGTGTTAAAATCTCTCTAGTGCAAGAAACCAGGAATGAGCAGGGAAACAAACGAGGATTGAAGTTGGTTTTCAACAAAATGCAAATGCATCTTTCATATTTATGTACATGAACAGGTGTCTTATAACAATCCAAAACTATAACACTTACTATCATGAACTTAAAAATTGGCAACAAAAGTAGCCTATAAGCGCAACGTGTGCCACATTATTTCAGCACCACGGACAGCATGCAGGAAAAGAACAGACAGGCTACAGACAGACTTGTCCTTAACAGAAATCCGCCCTTTCTGTTTTTCAGTGCTGAGAATGCTCTAATTATGTCATCTCTATCAAGTGATCTGGTGACTTTGTGCTCAACTGAGATGTGAGCGAGCACTGACAGCCGCTCCTGCAGCATCGTGACTTCAGGTGTGTTTTAATGAGTTTCAAGTGAGAGAAACTCCTCTCTCCACTTGCTACAGTCACAGGGACTGTCAACATCAGTCGGAGGGCAATGTTGAGGTTTGGGTCCAGGTCCAGCAGGTTGTTGGTGTAGATGTAGCTCAACATCTGCAGGCCAGTATTTTCCTGTACCGGCACAGCGGTGACAGCAGCCGTTACTTCGCGCGCAAGCTTTTTTTTTTTTGATCGGCTATCCCGATTGGTGCGATCGGTGCAGCTATACAGTCGGCTGCCTAGCTACATGCTCTGCTGTGGTCATCGGGAATTGTTCTTTTTAGGAACCTCCCTGTGCACTGCTGCTTAGCAACGTCACTTTCAAGTGATGCTTTTAAGGAACATTCGTAACTCCGTAAACTGCAGAGAATAACCTGGGTTACGAGAACATATGTCCTCTGATGAGGACACAGAAGACAAGTTGTACTCTGACAGCAGAGTGGCAGTAACGTGTAGAGTGTAAAGTTGTCAGTAGGCAGTAACACAGGGCTGTGAATGAGCCCTGTCACTGTGATCAGGCTCCTCCTTCTAATCCACCAACTGAGTGTTGATGAAGACTGAACACAGAGATCACAGCCTTCTTTACACTTGCTGTAGCTCACACTTACTCAACACTGCACATATGATGCAGCCTCTGTTCATCTCAGTGCTGCTGGCTGTTATGTGTCTCGGTATGAACACAACTCTGTTTCTGTGATATGGATCCAACACTGACATGATTCTTTAACAGCACACTGATACTGTTTGCTGCTGTTTTACAGAATGCAGAGGACAAAAAGACAACGTGCTGCAGCCAGAAGGAGATGCGACTGCTGCTGAAGGAGAGGCAGTAACACTTGGCTGTCAATATAACAGCAGTTCAACAAGTCCATATCTCTTCTGGTACAAACAGGATGGAGACAACAGCCCCAAATTCATACTGAGCCGCTTTAAGATTGGTACGGGGAACACAGAGGACGGATATAAGGAGAGATTTTCATCCACATTGGATTTCACCGTAAGATCAGTTCCTCTGAAGATCCAGAAGCTTCAGCTGTCTGACTCTGCTGTGTACTACTGTGCTCTGCAGCCCACAGTGACAGGAAACACCAAAACTCTGTACAAAAACCTTTGGAGCAAAGACAACACAATACTCCACAACATCCACAAGAAGGAGTCACACACTGTTAAATTGCAGCTGGGTGTTAATATGACATCTACCATCTTTTGACTCACGAAGTCACAAACACAAAATAGTGGAACTGATGAGTTCTATGTGTGAGATCATTGCACTACATTATTGTTTGGTACAGAAGACAAATAGGAGGATAAAATAATCACTGATTAATTTTACTGACACATGATAGTTTGTATGTTGACTGTGTTAATCAACACATCATTGTTGATCAAATATTTAGTTATTTTTTTTCTCCAATTGGAACAAAGACATTCACCAATGGACAGAAGAACTTCTGTCAAACTAAGAGACATTGTGTGATTTTGGAGTATGAGCAGAAACTAGAGCTGACCTAAAGTCAGTATTCAGACACTCAGTCTGTTAAGCTGAAGAGGAGCTGCTTGATATTCAGCTCTTCCTGCTGACACTTGAAGAAATCATGTTTGTAGAGACTGAACAGAAAAGAGTCTGGAGAGAGAAATTCATGTTTCACAGCTGGAATTTGTTTTATAAAGAAGCCTCCATTTTCAAAATAAGTGGGATTAATTAATTCCAGCATGTGTTTCACATGTTTGACTCACCAAGAACACAAAAACACTGGTTTGTATCCAACATGAGTGAAACATGATTTTCTATGATGGCGACTGCAGCATCAGTGTCATTTCAGATTTGAAGGTAGAAGAAGTTCAGGTATTTGGATGACAAAACATTCTGATTTTTGAGTTTACTTATCTTAGATTGAACAATGACTAATTTTTTCTCCTTATGTGAGTTGAGGAATGCAGACAGAGACTCATAGCTCCAGCGGTCCTAGAATAGTTTTCTAACTGTGTGAGTGCTCAAGGTTAGCAGGCAGCAGACCATCATAAAGTACTAAATCTGAGGTTGGCCTGCACGCCAAATGGTAGGAGATCCCCAAATGTTTATGTTCCTGTAGAAGGACAGAGGGGTAATTTTGGGGAGAAGACCTTAGGTTGACCACAGCCAAGTTAGGTGATTTATGGAGAGGAGTAGGGAGACAGGTCAACTCCTCTTTTTGTTTCTTGGCTAACTTTCCAAAATGACCAATGAGAAGAAGTGGGTGTGTATCGGAACAGGGACTCTAAAAACCCTTGCATAGGAAGAGAAGGAGGGGTGGCTTTTGGTGGATCTCCAAAGATCGAAGGACTTGAATTGGATTTCTGAGAGTGCAGAGGGCCAAGCATTTTGGCAATGCTTTTGCCATAGATTTGAGAAAATCAGAATGTGGCCGCTTCTGAATAGGATGCTTACATTGAGGTCTGTTTAAATAAAGATTGCTCTATCATTCCACCCAGCCTTACCTCCGCAGAATTCTTTTATCAACATACTACTCGCTGACACCTTTGATGAAGAGAGCCCAGAAACCACAAAGTGTTACAGATAGGAGTGAAAATACAGATCTAAGAAGAGACACATTTATCCCAAAACTCCCTACTAATGCCAGATGAATCACCATATATGGTGCCCCGTGTGAGGCAACACATATCTCTGAATGTTAGCAGTAACAAGATTAAGTTGTATAGTGATAAAATAATTTTGTCTGGAAATTAGAGGTATAGAATAAGTCCCTCTGCTCCTCAAACACCTTGAAAAGATGATCCATCATTGAAACCATCACAGCTACATTTCTGTAATTCATTCCAGTTATCAAGGAATCAAACTGCAACAAATAAAACCATTTGACAAAAGCTGTTACAAACTGCTGCCTTCAGTCTGTTAACCAGGAGGAAGAAGAAGAGGTGAAAATACAGATCTAAGAGGAGAAGGAGAGATTCAGGGAGGAGCTGAGCTGTTACTGAACTATAGAAGAGAGAGGAACTTCCATATTCAGCAGAGTTCAATACACAAACCAGAAACATTACCTTTATTCAACATGCTGTCACTGGACTATTATGGGCTGTCTCTGATGTTTCTTACTGTGATAACAGGTATGTTACATTATGCTTTTATTATGTCAAGTTAAATTCTAATGTTTCTTGAAGGAAGTTCATTTCTTTTGAGTTTATTTCTCCAAAATATAAAATAGATTTCTCTTCCTTTAGGTGTCAGCTGTGAAGAACTCAGTCCAGTCAAGAATGAAGAGTCCAGTTTAGAAGACAGCACTGTTACTCTGTCCTACACATACTCCAATCAAGCTGATGGCACTGATTATTTCTTCTGGTATCGACAATTTCCAGGAAAACCACCAGAGCTCCTCATCTCTCACTTGGGAACAGGAGCATTATTACAAAATCAAAACGATAGACTGTCTGTTAAAGTGAGTGATGATGAAACCAAAATGCATCTGCAGATCTCCTCTGCTGCAGTGACAGACTCTGCTGTGTACTACTGTGCTGTGAGGCCCACAGTGACAGGAAACACCAAAACTCTGTACAAAAACACAAGCTGACACACTGACAAGCTGCTGGAAGCCTTTTTTCTTCCACACTGTTGTACTGAACTTTTTACCTCCACTAGAGGGCGACATCATCCAGTAGACGGTGCACTACTTCTGCACTGTGTTCAACCATTCTGTCAATAATAACTGCTGCTGTGAAGAGAACAACTCTCACACTGAATGTTGAACATCAGTTAGTTTCTCCTCTTCATTTAAACCTTGTTGTAGAGATGGAACATTGGCTGTGGATTATTCTTGCTGCTCTGTTCTGTGGTGAGACACAAAACACAACAGTTGACTTTTAAGAATGTGTTATAACATTTAACTGAGCTGTGAGTGATTTTAATTGTTATGATACAGAAAACTAGATTAGATCATCTTTGTTTTAATTTCATACATAACTCATATATTTTAACGTGACAGCAGTCAGTAAAAATCACAATTATTCTACATGTCTGTGTTTCTGACTCTCTGGCTAGGTAACTCTTCAAACCTACTGATTGTTCTCCTTTAATCAATCATCTTTATTGATCCATCTCTTCCTCTGCATGTTCTCTTCTTCCTCAGAGTGTAAAGGAGCAGACAGAGTGATCCAGCCAACAGGAGATGTCATTGCTGCTGAAGGAGACACAGTTACACTGGACTGCACATTTGAGACCACCACTGCATTACCCTATTTGTTCTGGTACAAACAAGAAGTAAACGACTTCCCAAAGTACATTCTGAAATGTTTCTCACAAACAGTTGAATTTGCTGCTGACTTTGAGAAAGACAGATTTAATGCTACAATCATCAACAAGTCTGCTCCTCTGAAGATCCAGAAGCTTCAGCTGTCTGACTCTGCTGTGTACTACTGTGCTGTGAGGCCCACAGTGACAGGAAACACCAAAACTCTGTACAATAACCTTTGGAGCAAAGACAACACAATACTCCACAACATCCACTAGAGGGGGTCACATACTGTTAGAGTGCAGCAGGATGTGATGAGGTCTGGTTTATAGAGTCGTCTTCGGTGTCTTGGTGGCTTCCCTCACTCGTCTCCTTCTTGCACAGTCACTCAGTTTTGTGAGGACGGCCTGCTCCAGGCAGATTTACATGTTTCATATTTCTTCCTTTTTTTAATGATGGATCTAATTGACCCCAGTAGGATGTTGAGTGACTTGGAAATGTTTTTGTATCCATCCCCTGACTTATACTTTTCAATAATCTTTTCACAGAGTCTCTCTTTTTTTTTTTTTTTTGCATTCATGGAGTAACTGTAGCCAGGAATACTGATGAACCAGTGACTGGACCTTCAGACACAGGTGTCTTTATACTACATTCACTGCACTCAGGCGATCTCCATTCCACTAACTGTGAGACTACTAGCACCAATAGGCTGAATATCTGTCAAATTAGGTCAGTCAATTTAATGGGGTTAATACTAGGTTAATGCAATCACTTACTTGATGTTAAGTTTTTGGTCAAAAAAGCTAAATTATGTTGACCTAAACGGGAAAAACATCCAAAGTGGTGAACACTTTTTATCGGCACTGTATTAAATTGAGAACGCCCCTAATGTGTGTTGGAAACTTACCTGATGAATTCAACACATTTTATGCTTGCTTTGATCGTCTCAACAAAAACTGAGGTCACCTCGACTTCCAGAGGATCGAACACTGTCAGGATCAGAGCCAACTCATCCACAGAGTCCGGCTCAGGCTGAGTAAAACTGGACCAACACCAGTTTATATTCAGCACCAACTCATCCACAGATGAACTCGGAAACTATTAAAATTCAGCAAGATGCTATAATCAAATCTATAATGTTCATACTTACAAAACTAATTAAAACAAAATAATGAATGTGCTGTATTGTATGTGCATCTCTGATCACAATAAAGTGTAAGAAAGTAAAAAAAAAAAAGATGAGTCATCGATCTGAGGTCGTTTGAGGAGTGAAAAGGAGCGAGTGTGAAAACACCCAGAGACCTGACCTCAGAGACTCTTTAAGCTTCCTAAGAGCTGCTTGATGTTCATCTCTCTCTGCTGACACTTAAATCACATTTGTAGAGACTGACAGACATGGTGCCTGAACACAGAAAATCATGTTTCTATTCTATTTGACAAATCTTCAAACAGTAGAATTGTGCTGACTAAACTCTACCATGTGTTTCACATGTTTGACTGCATAATACCAAATGATTTATATTATGGTGACTGTAGTGTCAGCATAATTTCAGACTTAAAGGTTGAGGAAGTGTAACAGAGAGCAGAGAGAATACAGATCTAAGAGGAGACGGAGAGATTCAGGGAGGAGCTGAGCTGTTACTGAACTATAGAAGAGAGAGGAACTTCCATATTCAGCAGAGTTCAATACACAAACCAGAAACATCACCTTTATTCAACATGCTGTCACTGGACTATTATGGGCTGTCTCTGATGGTTCTCTCTATTATAACAGGTATGTTACATTACGCTTTTATTCTGTCAAGTTAAATTCTAATGTTTTCTGAAAGCAGTTCATGTGATTTGATTTTGTAACATGAGATAAAACAGAGTTATTGCTTCCTTTAGGTGTCAGCTGTGAAGAACTCAGTCCAGCCAAGAATGAAGAGTCCAGTTTAGAAAACAGCACTGTTACTCTGTCCTACACATACTCCAAACAAGCAACTGCCCAAGAAACTTTCTTCTGGTATCGACAATATCCAGGAAAACCACCAGAGTTCCTCATCTCTCACTATGGAACAGGAAAAC
>CAEMYA010000576.1:711062-763831 GCA_903131615.1 Diplodus sargus | reverse complement strand
CTTAGTATAGGGACAGCGTATTGGCTATCGACATGTCAATCATTCAGGCTTCTAGCCAATCATTTTAATTTTCCAACGAGGGTAGGCATGCCCAGGTCAGTTACGTATGAGCCGAGATATATCGCTGCGCCTCCGAGTGAAAGAGCTGACATTACGCACAGGGCGCACGGTAAAGGGACGAAGCAGACATTTAAACTTTTATTTTACGGCCATTTTCACAGTTTACAATGGTGAAAGCCACAAAGAAAACTAAATATGTCCGGGAAGAAGCCGTGGAATTGATCATGGCATCATCTGATGAAAGTGAAGACAGTGTGTACGACTCAGAGAGAGGAGAGGTTTGCTCAGGGCCTGGACTCCATCTTAGATCGGTGAGTAACGTTATCTTTGATGATGTTTGATTTATTTATTTAGCCATGAGTGAAATTTGATTGAAAGTTAGTGGGTAGGGGGGTTTTATGCTTACAGTGAACAGTACAGTATACATTAGAATTTCAAAAATGATGCTAAATGGTTAGCGCCCCAGGGCCTAATTAGCTTAGCTAAGCCTAGCTTGCTAGCTTGCTAGCTAGCTATATTTTTGCTACTCAACTAAAGTGATGTAATACTTGTAATTCTATTCTATAATGTAATTCATTTTGAGCCTCTAATTCCCTTTTATTTAGATTCTTTTATCAAGCTTGTAAGCAAATTGAACTAGATCTTCACTGACCAGACACTGGGAATATTCCCCCAATTCAATTATTCTGTTTATGTACAGTTATTTTCCTGATGTTTTTGTGTAACATGTGATATCAGAAATATGTTTTTATTTGTTTCCTATGTAAATAACACCCCGTTGAATTGCATTTATATATTTTTTTCATTATATTTGGTGACGTTTGTGCTTTGCATTGTGTTTTGTAGGTCACAGTCTGAAGACAGTGTCTGGATTGGGAGCCTCAAAGTGAGACAGTCAGACGCCCAGCCCTCTCTCCTGCTGAAGGCGGTCGTCAGAAGTGCCAACAATCATCCTCTTCTGCATCCACCAGTACCTGTACCAGCAGTGTCAGAGGGGGTCAGTGACGCAGAAAGAGTTTTGTCAGGCCCTTATTTTGATTCTATACATTCTATTTTGTTTTGTATATAGTTCATTCATTGTTCATATTTTGTTGATATTGGCACAGTTGTACATACAGTAATAGTATATTGAAAGATAATAAAATCCTTGTTTGAAATTCAGTTCAGTATAGTCTGTCATTTTTGTATAATGGCTAATGTAGTGTCTTGTCACATGACAATATCTCAATATGGCCACCTAGAAGCATGTGGAAACCCCTCCAACCACCCATCAAATGAATGTGTGAAAAAATTGTGTTTTGAGTAATGGAGAAAGGTTTTATAGTCACCAAAATGCTTCAGTAATGATTCCAGTGTCACAAAAGTGAGTAAAAGCATTTGGCACAATTTGGCCATTCGGAGATGTTTTGGAGAGGTTTGTGGCCGCCAGTGGCACCGCTGACTAAAAACTCCATAACTCCCATAAGGTTAGGCCTGGAAGTCTAAAATGTCATCCAGGTGTAGTTGACAAGATATAGAAGGTATGTGGTGTATTGCCCTATGCCTTACATAAAGCACATCATAGTTATTGTTATTCAAATATGACCTATTATTTTCGAAGACAAAAACAAATTTTTAGAGCCATGTTTGAACTGATGTAATTTAAGTTGTGGGTATCATAAATCCATCTAGGACTTGCAGTTATTGTGTTATAAGCTTTTCCATTTGGGTATGCTAAATAGGCAAGAATTACCGAAAATAGGTGGGCGAATAGGTTAAAATGCATTTTTGGATACATTATATATACTCACATACATGTGCTCTTTTTATTTCAGAACTGTTTTTAATACATGAAAATCATTCTGAAATAAATATGGCTTGTAGGCTATTTTCATTTTATAACTCTTTTTTTACCCTCTGAAAATGATGGTGGATCATCTGGCATTAGCATTACTGTCTTCTGAAGGCTGTCACAAGGCTCAGATTTTAAGATTTATTTAAGCCATAAGCATTATAGAAATCTTGAAATTGAAATGAATCCGCTGATACCAAACTTGTCATGCTAGCTTACAGGGAAAGGAGCTAAATATAGCTCCATTCCTTGTAATAATAACCTTCAATCAGCACTTAATGAGGGATGAGATGAGGATGAGGAACCTGCTGCTGCTCAAACTGAGAAACTAGATTCATGGCTGCCTGACTGCCTTCAATCTTTACAACTGCTGACATTATTATTAGCTTGAACTGTTCTTGAACTGTGTTAGCTGTAAACTGTGCTCACCTTTCTTTTGAAAGAAATGTGTGAGAAGTTGTCTTCCCTCTCCTTGCTGTCTTTCCTTTCTGCCTTTTCCTTCGTTTACCACTCCCTGATTTTGCTTTCTTGGGGAAAGAGGTGTTGATGAGCAGCAGCCACTCCACTCCTTAAGCTGTTGGAGACTGCATCTTTCCTGAACCATTATGTATTGTGAGGGGTGAGAGGGGCCTCAGACAGCCCCCCGCTATTTTTTATTTATACAGAGCAAAGTTTCTCATCTGATTTATTCTACCAATTTTAAGTTAATTATGACAATAATTACTTAGAAATATTAAAAAAACACTGAAAAAAAACCAGAACCCTCCCCTGTTGTTGCTACCTTGTCGTGGTGGGGAGGCTTGTGTTCCCCGTGACCCTGAAGACTATACTGGTGGGGGTTATACCCCTAAAATTTTACTTTTCATGGGTACTTTCATTGTGTAAAGTTTCATTTTGTTGGGAGCAAAGGACAAAAACAGTCCCATTGGGGTGTATTCTTGCCTGGCCTTATCATCACACATGTCAGATTGATGAGAATTTAACATATTTCCTCAACTAGGATTTATTAGGACTTTTAGTATGTTGTTCTGGACACCTCATAGAAATGATCTAAGCTGCAAAAAATGCTATTACAATTAGTCTGTCGTAAAACGCTACTTTGCCTGGACAGAGATAGGGTAAGGAGGTCAAAATAGACCTGCCGCTCCTTGTTGAAAGGAGCCATTTAAGTTAGTTCATGACTCTAATCAGGATGCCTCCTGTAGACCTTCCTGTAGATGTACTGAACCTATGGGCTGGTGGGCACAAACAACTAGGGGGAGTCCCTGAAGCAGACCAGAACATACAGCTGGGGTTATACTGTATATCCCATCTGGTTTGGCAATACCTTGGGATAATGGAAGACATCTGAGCTACCTTATTTGGCCTGCTGCAACTCTGAAACACATCCCAGTGAGCAGCAGAAAATTGATGGATCAGTGGTTAAAACTCAGGGGACATGAACTACCATAATGTATCTGTATAAGTTCCCCAGTCCAGCTACACAATATCATTTTCAACATGGTTGCAACTTCAGGCACTAAGTTAAGGTGACAGTATTGTGGTGGTACTGACTGGGCCTTGGCCTCTTTGTACTCCTCTGTGTCAGAGTCTTCATCCTCAGAGTAGATCCCAGAGTCTCTGCCCCCCCGAAGCAGTCCTCTGGCAGCCAAAAGACCTGCAGCATTACCGTATCCAGTGTATTTAATGAACCTTGAAACTGGACAGAAAACATATTGTTGTGGCAAGTACATGGCAGTGTTTCAATCCAATACCCACAAAAATAATTCAAGCTCAGTTCGCATATATTTACTTCAGCCATGAAATCTGATATCATGAAGATTTATTTATTCATTTATTTATTTATTTATTTATTTATCTATAGATGTTATCAACTATGAGCATCTTAAGAATAACACTGTCAATACCAAAATCTAATCTTACTGGTTGTTATGTACAACCACTTCAGACCTCTTTGGGCTCACTGGAGCCCCATTCGGACTGGATTTGTTTCTCTCTGGCAATTTTATCACTATTTTAAATCTTATTACATAGCATACATGACAAATAATGTCAGATAATTCTGAAATTACATGGACATAATTGGTCAAATCAACAAACAGATATTTTCCTCACCACTTTCTTTGCAGAGAACAAAGAGGAATTCAGCAGCACAGTTCTTGACGTCAGTGTCAATGTGTGTCATAAGACGGACCAGTTTGTTCCTCAAAGCACTGCCCACCTCTGGCCTGTTCTTCACATCACGCAGTGGGGGGAGCACCTACACACACACCCACACACACTTATGTTGGAGAGCTGAGCCATAAAAACACCAGCATACTCAGAATTAATCCCTTCACCATGAATTCTCTTTGCCTCAGTATAGTACTGACCTTTGACCTGAGGAACTTCCTGGTCTCTCGGTGGATGCGGGCACTCTCAGTCAGCAAATTTAGTGATGGGAGAAGGGTCTCTTTCAGCTTATGTCCCTGGGAGACGGACAGCAAGCTGTAATTTCATACCTAATACAACCTATAAGCTGGGTAAGGGTAAGGGTTTAATTAAAAACGCCTATGTGAAAACACTGAGTAATTTAATTAACAAATGTGTCATTTATTTGGAGATAATGTACACCAATCAGTCACAGTATTAAAAGTACTAACAAATTAAGTGGACAGTGAACACTGATCATTTCATTATAATGATCTTTTGCGAAACCTTAGTTCCAGGTATTCATGTGGATGACACTTGACATGAATCAACCACCCAAATACTGCTGCAGACAAGGCACCCCAACTCTCTGATAGCAGTGCCCCCCAGCAGGACAATTCTCACTGTTTGGAGCTCCCTCCCACCACAGAACTCCTTAGAATGGCCCAAAAACTGACAGAGAGCTCAAGGCATCAACCAGGCCTCCATTCCCCTCATCCCAAAACGATCAAGCATCCATTGAATCTGGACATGGAGGCCCTCTTCACAGTCCTCAAGAGTCAGAGGATATGCACCAACACCCTGGTGCCAGACAACAGAGGTCAGATCCAAATCCATGATTTGTAGGCCAGGTCAACCCTTTAAGCTCTCTGTCACATTCCACAGGTCATTCCAGAGCGTTTTTTGTGGTGTGTCAAACATTGACCTGCTGGGGGGCCCTGTCATTGGGAAGTGGAGTTGCCAAGAGGGGGTGTACTTTGTCTGCAGCGGTGTTGGAATGGATGATGCATGCTAAGTAATATCCAGGTGAATACCAGAACCCAAGTTTTCAGGAGTTTTGACTCCAACAAGATGATCAGTGTTTTGTTTTTGTTTTTTTTAACTCAATTTGGCCATTCACATGGCTACTGAATTAGATTAAAAAGCAGGTTGATTTTATGCTTTTATAGGACAGATCACAATGCTTGTTTACAATAAATTCTGGGTAATGACCAGACCATCAAAGTGTATATATCTAAACATCTAAAATGCAAGCTTGATGATTTCATATCTTTTGGGGATTACAGAAATTCAATATTACAATCTTGTATTGCATAATTAGAAATAAATTAATCTTAAGTCTTATTTGTAGTCTTATTTTCTACCACTGTTTGTCAGGAACATGGTCCATCTCTACTTTCTGATTGTGCACTGATTATTAGTTTATGAACTTTGTTATTAAAACAGCTGCATTTAAAAAAGGTTTACTCATAAAATGTAGAAATGTAAGTTTTAAGCAACAACTTGTAGCAACCAGATGTCATCCTATTTGCTACTGTTGGAACCACCAACAAATGGACACCGTTTAATAACAGTTAACATACATCTCCACCTAGTGAGAAAGAATATGCTCAGGATAGAGAACACAGTAGTCTCCCTGGCTGTGTCAAAGAGTTTGTTTCCTTTTACCTCCCAAAAAATAAGCAGCGCATATCTTTGAACCAAACATGTACCATATCAATATTATTCTAGCACATTAAAAAAAAAAAGAAATTAATGAAATTGAGCTATGACTCATCTCTTTTCACTTATTCTTGTTGTACTGCAGGAAATTACCCCACATAAATATAGTCTTGCCTTACCCGGTCAAGCCTTTTCTCCATGAAATCAAGCAGCATGTTGACAGCATCCATGTTGACCCCCATGTACTCAATTGAGCCTTGTTGCACTTTGGGCATCAACAGTACATCCAAACAGGGCAGAGGGAGGTTACTAAGCAAGTGAACAGTATGGCTAAGAAAAAAGAGGGGGAGCAGGGGGGGTCCTCAGTATGAACCAAGTAATAAGTGAACAGGAAAGTAGACATACAAGTTAAGTTTATGTTCCATACCTGTGGAACTCCTCAGTCCGCTCCTCTCCGTCTGCATGGCTCATTAGACAGTGTCTTAGTATAGCTCCCAAATGTCTGTACTCTCCTGCCTCTTCCTTCACAGACAGATGTTACATTATATTTTTCACCTACTCAGCAGAGAAGCATCATTATAAATGCAGGTACATGGAAATGATTCTTTCCTCCAAGTTCACATTTGCCAATGATTCTACATACTGTAAATGAGACCAAATTAGAAAGATTTGTGTCTGTGTCATCATTTCCTTAAAGAATCTCAGTGTTCCTGAAATAAGTGGTTCTGCTTTAACTTAGATTGAAGTTTGGATGAACTGTTATAGTATATGACGTTTAAGACTTTTTCAAGAAATGCATTAGTATTATAATGCCCTGGGGCAGACTGACGGAAGCGTGGCTGCCATTTAGCTCCTATGGCCCCTCCGACCACCACCTCAATCATACAGCGGTCATACACATCCACACGAGGCAAGGTGGGTGAAGTGTTTTGTCCAAGAACAATGACAATGACACAATTGGCCGGGCTGGGATTGAACTGCCGACCCTCCGAACATAAGCCGACCTGCTCTACCACCTGAGACACGGTGGCACCATATTAGTATAATATTGATAACACCATGGCTAAACTAATCTAAAAATCTCCCAAAAACATGTGTAACTGTCTTCAGTACCTCATCGACCTTGCGCCTGGTTGTGTCAAATGTGACATTGAAGAGTATTTTCAGTATTTCCATGGCTAGTTCTGTTTGCTGCCGGCTCAGTGGTGGCAGGTCTTCATGTGGGATGCCCTCTAATCCAGCCCTGGCTGTCTCCAATGTATCTAGCCAACAAAGACCCAGTGTGGCATCCAACTGTTTGCCTAGAAAATGCACAAGTGAGGGAATTATAAGCTTATCTTTTGTACCGTCTGTTTGCTTTATTTCTTATAAACGTTTGCTAATGGATGTTTCATGGGTTGTTAGACTTCAGAACATCCTGGGTGTTACAACCCATGCTTGCTTCTTAGCAATCGTTACCTTGGTGGCTGGTAACTTTCACAGCAGACATTGGTTTCCCAGGCCAGTCGTTACATGTGTTACATATAAAATAAGTTACCTAGCAAACTGACGCCATGAAGCTCCTGAGTCAGCTGTGCCCTGATGTCCACTCGCAGGGCAGTCAGCAGGAAGGTGAGACGCAAGTCAAAAAAACGCACCTGGACAGAAAAGCAACACATGAACCATGAGCTGGAACTGGTACGAACTGAAACATATCTGTTACACAGACAATCAAAAACTGTAAAGCAGGCATAAAATGCCTTTCCTACCTTACACAAAGTGTGAATAAATACGCTGTCTATATTTTTTGAGGCAAAGTCATGTTCAGCTGCTTTGATTTTAGGCAGCATTAAAGATACATGAATGTATTTGAGTTTGTAAAAACAAAAAACATCATCCTTCACAGTAAAGTGTCAAAAAATGATTATTTTCTGGATTTGTACTAGAACTTGATTATCTAATTAATATCTTTATTGAAAAAAATAGGATGATGTCCAGTCAGTGTAAGTACAAACATTAAATTGTATGCAACTAATTTGAAATATTACAGATACTTTGAAAGATGCTGCATGTGTTAGGCTTTTTTAACAGAATGAGGACACATTTATATTAAATGAAGAAGTTCTATAAAATGCTCAATACCACCACAAAGTCAACAAAGCAATTAAACCTGAAGAATGTTCTCTATATTGTTCTCAATGTTTGCTGCTGACAACAACAAGGTACACTCACAAATGTATTTGTCATTATACAACACAGGGTTTCATAATGAAATGAATGCTTGTAAACTCCTTCATGCTACATAGACTACGGAACATATTGTCAGAAAAGTTGAGATCTATAGACTCCTGCCATACACAAACACAAGTATTTGACATTATACATAGTCCTAAATATGATTCAGAAATATATCAAAATTCTGCCTATTATATTGTGTTCAACATGATTATAATAAAAAAAACATGTAATATGGCTGTTTTGATTACAATGAAAGAACTGAGCTGAGGTTGAGAGTTAAAATATCACAAGAGTCTTAGTCATCATCACAAGGCTGTTAGTCATTGACCAAATATCTCAAGACTATTAGTCATTGACCAAATATCACAAGACTATTAGTCATTGACCAAACTAGTGCAATGCCCGTAGGAAGCATGTATTCCTATAGAAAAGTGGGAGGTTAAGTAGCTTTTTCATGGATGGCCAAATGAGGTTGTGTTTGAAGGTGGGACGTCAGGGATATAATTGGCTGTTTTTGACTACTTTTGATTATACCATTATATTTCACCTTAAAAACTAACTACCTTGCCTTGTTTGACTACTTTTGATTATACCATTATATTTCACCTTAAAAACTATTTACCTTGCCTTGCTTGGTGTCATTATTTTCTGCACAACCTCACGTGTGACTGTGCAGTTATTTTTTCATTTTGACATACTATATTAACACTATGGACCTAAAATCACAAAATAACATAAAATCAGAGTAGGAAAAAGTTAGATTTTTTACCGTGAAAACCACAAATATGTTTAATGAACCAATTGCATTAACTAAATTTGTGCATATGTTTTTGAAATTTACAAAGTTATATGTAACTATTTAAATTCAAGTGCAGGCAATGCCTCAGGCTCCTCAGCTCAATGAAGAGCTGCACTGCCTGCTCCACATTCAGCAGTCTCCTCATTGTTTTGACTCACAACACAAAAAAACGACTTTACTACACACTAAACACACTGCACTAAACACTATATAACACACTAACTATACACTCCAAACACGCTATATGTCACAAATCTCTCAAAACTCAAAACTAGCTACACACGAACATCCACAGATTCCGATTCCACTTTGTTGTCCGCGCGTCTCCGGATCTCCTCGAGAACAGACTCGGTCCGGACTCGTTTGGTCTCATTAATCCACAACAGCCAGTTTAGATGCACAGAATAGAACAGAACGGGACTGAACCGCCGGCAAAATCCCGGTCCAGCTCGCGCCGCTGCAGGTATAAATCCGCTCGTTTCTTAAGGTTTGTCGTTGGCTTGAGCTCTGCAGTGATTGGCTCTGGTGCGCATGTGGCTACGGTGTGCAGTGATTGGCTCTGGTGCGCATGCGACTGTGGTGGCTCTGGTGGACAATGCTTGCGGAATTTATAAAGCATTTATGAAATGATTTATTAACGGTATCACTGCAGTCCAAACAAATCCAACAGGCACACCGTTAAAACAAGCAGCAGCCATGTTGAAACTCTCAGGTCAGTCTGATCCTGATCCGCAGAGATATTTGAGTAACTAACACATACACACACAGACAGACAGACAGAGATTCCTTGCTTTTATAGAGAGATATCACAAGACACATGACGGAGAGACGAGCTGAATGTCCTTAAAAGGACATTAACACAGCCATTGTAAGGATGTAAACACATTCCGGAAGGATGATGTGCTCAGAGTTTGAGAGAAGTGGACGGGGGTTAATCGAAAATAGTATATAAAACAGAACCACAGAGAGAATGGGGGTCTTCCTCTTGCTTCTTCCATGGATCAACACATAAGGTGGTGTCACAACTTCAGCCAGACTTTAGTTGTTCACTTGTCTGTTTCCTGTTTTTTCCACACTAACTCTCATGTCATTTCAGACCCTGCCTCTCCCCCCTGCTCTGCATTACCTGTTGGTTTGATCCATCTGGTCGGCTCCTCCCCATACTCACCTGCTCCTCATCAGCTAATCAGCCCCACAGTATTTGTACAGGCCCTTTTCCTCAGTCCTTTGCCAGATTGTCTAGTGTGTTAACCTAGCTCTCCAGCGTTCTATCATTGATTCTGATCCTGATCTTGCCTGTTCGTGTTTCGACCTACCTTTTTGGACTTTGGACTCTCCCTTTTGCCTGCTCCTTTTGGATTTGTTTCCTTCGCTGACTGATCACCTGGTTTGACCTTCGCTTCGTATTAAACCTATTTTTGCACCTGAAACTGTTTTTTGTGTCGTGCTATTGGGTTCTTGCCTGCCATTTTGTGAAGCCTGACAGGTGGAGTATGTGAGCAGCCCAAACATCGCAGAAAGGACTTCAAGAAGTTCACAGCAGAAATCGACAAGGAAATAAGTGTGCAACAGATTAACCAGATTAACGGTGACTCTAGCCATGGGGACATGGAATGTCACCTCGCTGGGGGGGAGAAGGCCTAAGCTAGTGCGGTAGTTGAGCGGTACCGGCTAGAGATAGTTGGTCTCACCTCCACGCACAGTCTGGGCTCTGGAACCCAACTCCTTGAGAGAGGCTGGACTCTTACTCTAGAGTAACTCTACTCTGGAGTTACTCGCGGTAAGAGGCGGCAAGCTGAAGTAAGAAGTAAGGGATGCTGTCAAGCTGAAGGAGGAGTCCTATCGAGCCTGGTTGGCTCGGGGGGATCCTGAGGCAGCTGATGGGTACAGGCAGGCCAAGCGTGTGACAGCATTGGCGGTCGCGGAAGCAAAAACTCGGGCCTGGGAAAAATTCAGGGAGGTCATGGAGGAGGACTACTGGCCTCAAAGAAATTCTGGCAAACCATCCGCCACCTCAGGAGGGGAAAGCAGTCCTCCACCAACACTGGTTACAGTGGAGGTGGGGAGCTGTTGACCTTGACTGGGGACATTGTCGGGTGGTGGAAGGAATACTTCGAGGATCTCCTCAATCCCACTGACACGCCTTCCATAGAGGAAGCAGAGACTGGGGACTCAGAGGTTGACTCATTCATCACTCAAGCCGAAGTCATTGAGGCAGTCTGGAATCTCCTCAGTGGCAAGGCGCCAGGGGTGGATGAGATCCGCCCCGAGTACCTCAAGTCTCTGGATGTTGTGGGGCTGTCTTGGCTGACACGTCTCTGCAGCATCGCGTGGCAGTCAAGGACAGTGCCTCTGGACTTGCAAACCGGGGTGGTGGCCCCCCTATTCAAAAAAGGGGGAACGGAGGGTGTGTTCCAACTATTGGGGGATCACACTCCTCAGCCTCCCTGGGAAAGTCTATTCCCCCTGGAATAGACTTTCCCACAAATTCTCCTCTCCAGTACCCTTACTGGAGAGGAGAATTCGGCCGATAGTCGAACCTCGGATCCAGGAGGAACAATGTCCACATGTGCTTTGTGGACTTGGAGAAGGCATTCGACCGTGTCCCTTGTGGCGCTCCAGGTGTACGGGGTGGGAGGCCCTCTGCAAGTGCTGTACGGTCCCTGTACAAACGAAGCAGGAGCTTGGTTTGCATTGCCGGCAGTAAGTCAGACCTGTTCCCGGTGCATGTTGGACTCCGGCAGGGCTGCCCTTTGTCACCAGTTCTGTTCATTATTTTCATGGACAGAATATCTAGGCGCAGCCTGGGGCCAGAGGGAGTCTGGTTCGGGAGCCACTGGATTTCAACTCTGCTTTTCGCAGACGATGTCTTGTTGGCTCCTTCGAGCCAGGACCTCCAGCATGTCCTGTGGCGGTTTGCAGCCAAGTGTGAAGCGGCTGGGATGAGAATCAGCACCTCCAAGTCCGAGGTCATGGTTCTCGCCTGGAAAAAAGTGGCCTGCTCCCTCCGGGTTGGGGGAGAGTTCCTGCCTTAAGTGGAGGAGTATCTTGGGGTCTTGTTCACGAGTGAGGGAAGGATGGAGCGTGGATTGACAGGTGGATCGATGCAGCGGCCACAGTACTGCAGTCGTTGTATCGGTCTGTCGTGGTGAAGACAGAGCTGAGCCGAAAGGCGAAGCTCTCGTTTTACTAGTCAATCTACGTCCTATGGCAGGGTGCTCCCTTAGAGATAGGGTGAGGAGCTTGGAGTAGAGCCGCTGCTCCTCCACATCGAGAGGAGCCAGCTGAGGTGGCTCTGGCATCTGTATCGGGTACCCCCGGGACGCCTTCCTCGGGAGGTGTTCCTTGCATGTCACGCACTCAGGACATGCTGGAGTGACAAATCACATGATATGATATGATCACACTTCCGCTATTAGTTTCTTTATCATCTTATTTTTAAACATTTTTGGATTTTTTGAAAAACATAAAGCAGCATCAAGAGGAACTTTTCACGTGAGTAACAGATCGACAATGGTCCTCACATTCCATCATGTTGCTGTTAGTTGAGCCAGTTAAAATGTAAACAAATGACGCAAACTTTATTTTTCTTTTTAATGAATTAAAACGATCACCAGCGCGTGCTAATTAGGAAGCCTCAACAAAACACACTGGGGAGAAAAACAGCCCATGTTTCATTTTAAACATCTATGTTGTTGAGAGCTTAAACATGAAAAAGACGTGGACTGTAATGTGAAAGTGATGTTGCGGGGACTGCTGCCGGTGCAAGCCAGCCAACAGCCGGGCCCGGGGTGACCATGATACAGGACGAGCCGACAGAGGCTGGAGATGGAGTTAAAGACAGCTCAGGGGCCGCTGATGACGGTGACTCCACCTGCCTCTCTCTCTCCCAGCTACCTGGACCAGCCAGCACGCAGTGGAGAGTATACCTCGTACCTCATTATGTGTGATGGGAAAGGAGACGTGGACAATGTATTTTTAGATATAACAGAACTGACACAAGGAACATATCCGGAATCCATTTACGCCAGTTTGAGACAGAGTTTGCGCCAAGTGGTAAGATCTAATCTGTATAAACTGTATTATTCATTATTAGCACTGTGTTGTATATGATGTTGCTGAGGATCGGATCTCTGTAGGCAGCACCTAATGCTCGCCAATGTAATTATGTCCTTAAACGTAATAAACCAGGTAATAAAAATCTGCAGCATTTAATGTAATAAACCCACAAATGTAATACATTCTCCACAAATGTTATATCCGCTGTCTTCTACAAACGCAACACGCGATTTCCCACAAATGTAGTAACTATTGCGTTAGACTTGGCAGAAAGTGACGTGTCAGGGCTTCTTTGGTTCAGCACCGAGGACAGCGGTGAGAGAGATGATCCTCATTAACAAGAAGCATTTTGCTCATGCAAAGAAATAAATCTGTTTAAGACTAGAAGCGCCGGAATTCAACACTGCTAGAACAGCCGTAAACAGTCATTCTGACCGCTAGATTTATATACATATATTTCAAACATTTAGGTTTACAGTGATGTTACACCCTGCAGCCACCACCAGGGGGGGCTGCAGCCCCGGCAGCACCCCCCTTCCCGCGCTACTGGTGGTAGGAACCCTAACCCGTTGCGCCAAAAAGAACCCCAGCGGAGAGCCAGCCACTGCTCGTGTGAGACAACATAAGAGAGTCGTGCAGCAGAAGAGAATATCTTCGCCAGATCTCGAGAATCCTGAACTTCCAATGACAAAAAGGACACACAGATATGGTCGGTGTGGTGGCTCGAGGAGCTGACAACTTGGCCACAAGATAAAATAACTACCGTAGTGAGCACATCCAGAGCCTAACCCCATAATAAAAATGATAGCTGGTAAAGTAGGACTCGATACAGTGTTGGTGAATCCGGCAACGAGAGCAATGAGGTTTTGCCCCTACTGGAATGACTTCGAGCCTTAAAAGAGAGAATCCTCAATGAGAGGCGGGGAGAGGAAGTGTGTTGCTGGGGTCAGACACCGACAGCATTCATCACTACAATCCCAAAGGTGACGACCAACCCAGCTAAGCAGTAGAGGGACCAGATGAAGACTCAAAGTCTGTCTCTCCGGAACTCAACCCCCTGGCCCTTCCAGTTAGCCTGATGATCACAACGACACCAGCCAATCCAATCCAGCTAATTGGATTGGACAGAGTCAAATTGGTTCCGACCAAGAGCAAGGAGCCTCGAGGGTGATGAAACAGGTGGTAGCCCCACTGCAATATTTTGAAGGCCCAGAGGATCATGACTGAAGGAAGGAGAGAAGAAGTGAACTTTATAAAGGTTTAGCCGAAACCACAGTTCCACAGATCGACCACAAAGACTGTGTAGCATGAGGTCAATACAACTGAGGGTGCTGAGGACAACCGTGGATGGCTTAACCATAAAAAGCACCGTCCCCTGGGGATCAGCCTGAATGGATGTGGCTGCCCGTATGGGAGTGACAGGGAAGAAAGGTGAGAAATACCTCATGGTGCTAGTTGACGCTATGTCAGGATACGTGGTTGTCAAAGCAGTGCGAAGAGCTAACAGCAACAGTGTTGTTAGCATGCTTGACCATGTCTGTGGCAATCTTGGGATGCCCAAAGAGTTACCAACAGACAATGGCACTCATTTCCGCAATGCCTAGGTGGACCAGTGGTACACCCCCAAGTCCCCCAGGCTGGCAAAGAACTGACTAGGCAAGAATGCCAATTCCAAGGAATAGAGTATGGGGGTTGGGCGAGCCCTGAGTGACAGGCGTCCTGCCAAGAGACCCTCCCCTGCCGCCCATTTACGTCACTCGAAGTGGGGCATGGCACCGGTGACAAAAAGACAACTCTGGACCAGAAAATCCCATTTCAAGATGCCGTCCCTCTTGTAAGCAGCAGTCCAAGCAGCATGGCCATACAGTCCCTTCTATGGACAGCTGGCATCACCTCCACTAGCTACAACCCAAGTCCCACCGGTGATGAGAGTATATGGGGAACCAACTGGTCCACCATACACTTCAGAATGAGAAAAAATGCTTGACGATATGAGGAAACTGGCTCAAGACAATGGATGGGATAGGCCATGAGAGATCACCACCTTGTGTGACCTAATTGAACAGGTTGTCAAAAACCTGCTGGAAGATCTACCTGAAGTCCCTCGAGAGGAAGGAGCCAGGGTAACTAATCTGTACTTCTGGACCACCGGTCTTGATTCCTGGGTGGATACAAAATTCATTGTAACCCCAGAGGTGTGGCATTGTACTGGTGTCATGCAAGCACCTGGCACTGTGGCTGCCAGGGCAGCCACACCCATAAGGCCAGAACAAACTCTTAAGGGTAAGAGTGTCAGTACAATTGGTCATGGTCCCATACCAAGGAGTGTACTTGGTTGTGGCAGACATAAAGGTTGTGGAGGGCCAAAACCTGCAACATCAGAGCCAGCACCAAGAGAAGAAAGGGGAGCTCAGCGCCCGATATATCCTGGGTCCGGCTCACTCTCCAAAAGTTGGGTCCCAAAGAGAAGCAAAAGACAGTATGTTTCTGAAAGAAAGAATGCTGCTCACAAACAATGCTTTGAAAACCATTTAAAAGTGTAAGGATTGCCCCAAATACCCGAAACTGAATAAATCATGACCAACGGACGAGCTTTTTGGAGCTCAAAATGAGTTAATATGGTTGAACTATCCCAAGAGAGACTTTGAACCTGTGGGGCTGCACTGCTATGGCTCGGGAGGATTCTTCTGTAGCAACTGGAAATACAAATGGGACGCAGATCGAACAGTCCCAGGACACAGTTTGTACTTGTCTGAGCTACATAGCAAAGAAGACCTACAACACTATCGTCTCTACGAGATATATCAACATATCAGAGGACACCCGCAACCAGTGCTTAAGTGCCCGGGGGATCCCCCTTGATACTTTATCCAACACACTTCGGTGTGAAAGACAAAATAGTGAAGCTCAGGTGGGTACCAACCTATGCTGACCCAATACAGGAGATGTAGATAGATGTCTGGTTAGGGTCATACATGATCTGGAGCAGTAGTTCTGAGATGTACCGTCAACTCCTCGTGCGAGAGAGAGATTGGAGGTGCCATGTGATTGACCTACCATGATGAACCACATTGATGCAGATACACAGATGGACTTTTACCTTCAAGCACCAGCGATATTGTATTAGGCCGCCTGCGAAGGCAAGGGTTCATGCATGTTCATGCACTTTCGGGATAGAATCACTGTATGAAAGCACATGAGAGGAGATGCATTTGGTGCCTGAAGACGACATCTTTGCTGCCAGACCACAGCCAAAACAGGACAGCATGATCGTCACCTCCGGGAGGTGGGTGTGGCGAGGGCTGGACCCCTTCACCTACATATCAGGGGCTCCTCAAGGGTAGAGTCAAAAGAAAAAGAATTTCGGAATGCATGGTCACAAGATAAGACCAACCATGGAGTAGACATCACTGAAACAAGTCACCAAAGAAGCAAAGAGCCTTGTCCTTCTCAACAAACAAGGGATGGATCTGCCACTACTTCAAACCCGAGGACCGTGGGGTACCTCCAGGACCCCACAACCCTTCCATCCAGAAGTCGACCCAATAAGCATTGATGATAAGCAGCAGCTACCACCAGAACGACTTCAGAAAGGAAAAGGATGTCTTTGTTTTTGCCTATCCATAGTCCTGACAATTCTATACCAGTATGGAAAAGAACCATGGCCCTAACCCATGCCAGGGTCCATTATAGAACCACCAAAGCCTTTCAGCAGGATTGCTGGTTGGTTGAACCAAGAAACATGTTTGTTGCATGGGATGACAACCACAACCAAGCAAACCTGTCCCATTGGAGGCAAGTACAGAGTCAAGGTTCAAAGGCATGGCAGCAGCCTTGAATGCTACACCTGATCGGACGTTGTCCAGGGAGAAAATCTCACCGAAGGAAGATGCACCATGGAAGACCTCCATGTTGACGAGAAAGACGGATTAATCCGAAGGATACAGCCAGAATCAGAATTTCTTATAATTGTCCTGCAAATGGGGAAATGGTAATGGTAAACAACAATAATAATAGTAAAAGAATAAACAATACAATAAAAAAGTAAGAAATAGAAAGAGACTCATATACATTCTATATAAATAATGTTTTACACTGTTAACAGTGTAATTGTAAGCAGTATGGCTGTTGTTGAATAATAATAAATATGGGTATGTGAAATTGTCCAGATCAGAACAGAAATGGGTTCTTTTATGACAGTGCACATGCTAGGTCTACCGGGAGCAGTGCTGGTTGTACAGTTATCCACACAGAAGTTTATATAGTCCATTATGCAGCCTGTTAAACTGTCGATGTCCTCCCCATGAGAAACGCACAGTTCCTCCCACACAGTTGAGTCAAAGCAGTCCGTCAGAGCCTCTTCAGACTCCTTAGTCCATGTCTTAACTGCGCGGGTTTCCACTGGTTGCCTGTTAACAAGGGGCTTGTAAACAGGCAGGAGATGCACCAGGTTGTGGTCAGATTTCCCAGGGGAGGGAGGGTCCCAAGAGATGAGGAAGAGGGCCTGTTGGTGCTGTGTCTGTTTGAAGAGGCATTCAAGAAATCCACATTGAAAATCGACAAGGAAATAAGAGCACACGGATTAACCATTTTACCATCAAATTTTGGATTAAATTGTGGATATTGGAGTTCTTTTGTTCACTCTGCTGGCATGGAAAATTTGGGGGCCTGGGGCAGGGTCATGAATTGCCTCAAGGACTTGGACTTTCAGCAGGAAGGGAAAGGTGTAACAGCGGAAAAGGCCTGACCCGCTCAATCTCTACTATATCTAAGTATTGTTGACCAGCCTAGGCTCTTTTAGATTAATCTTTTATTTACTGAATTGATAGTAAATTAGATAAGTTGTGACATGTATGCTTTGCCCTTGCAAAGTTTATGCAATAAAAAACAACATTATACAGTTAAAGTAGAAAGTTGTGGACAATGATTTTATGATTCTCTGATGGAAAAAGAAGTAGGTGATAAGTGTGCAAAATATCTTAAAGGTTCTTAAGGTTACTCTAGCATACAGCAGTTTCTGATTATACGTTGTTTGGCCAGCCTGCTACCATAAGCCAGGAGCAGCATTAAACCTGCTAGATTAGCATGGCTCTTATTCCAACTCTCTTCCTTCCTGGGGCGGTCCAAACGGTCAGGTTGGATGGTGGAAGGATGCCAAGGGCCATGATGGTCTCAATTCCGCTGCTCTTAATCCAGAACACCTCCTTTCTTCTCCTTCATAGATTTTCATCAGAAATGGTGATTGTATAACAACTCTGTGACTACCACTACCAGACTACTTACAATATGTCTTTGGGTTTGTTTTGACTTAGAAGAAGCAGAAATTATATACTGTGTGTTTAAAGGTGGGGGATTGATTCTAGATAAAGACACTTGATTGTAGAGTCTAATTGCCAGGAAGTAATGTACTGATAGAAAATGATGTTATTGTTGTTGTGGCTCGGACAAGAGCCACCAACCCAAAGCATATGTATTTGACATCCTGGCAATGAGACTCAACAATCAACTATCTTTCTTCAATATCGCCAACCCACCTTTAATCTAACTACATGTGGAATGCAGAATGCAAATCCCAGTCTCTGGTGTTCAAGGAAAATCAAGGGTATCAACATACCATCAGTAATGATCCTTCTTGTTTTGATGCTACAGTGCCATCTTACACTTCAATAGATACTGTAAATCCAAATTTTTCTCAGGTGAAGTCTCACACCGTTCATTCAACAATAAAACATCTACCCGACAGTCGTCCATACCTCATGGTTCCAGGTGGCATCATGACACTGCTTCAGTCTCTCTGCCACACCCTTTATCAACTGCAGATCTGCTGCAACCACCTGTCATTCATCCATCCAAAGAAAGATTTTACAAAGCACCAACACAATTAAATTCTAAAACTAGAAAGAATACACATTTCAGGTTTAAGAGAAGCACATCATACTGACCTGTCCTGTCTCGTTGTGTAGCAGGATGTTACAGATGGACTTCAGACCCTCAACAATTACTTCCTGGTCTTGGTTTTCTGAAGGAGTGGAAGCTTCCTTCACCAACTCACCAGATACTTCTGCTTCCTCTTCCCCCTCACCTTCCACTAAAAAGAGAAAAAGGGCAAAGTCAGCCTATATTTAGTAAGCTTTTATGATGAAAGGTTCATGTAGGGAATGGAGGAGGACTGAACTGAGCTGCTAATCTATGGAGTAAGATAGCTGTCAAAAAGATGTGTGCATGATTCTCACATTTGTATTCATAATGTTAAACATTTGTGTGCAAATAAAATTGTTGTACACAAAATTCTACTGTCACATATGTAGGGAAAGGAAAGTATATATCATATATCATATGGGCCTCACACTGACGGCACCATAATGTAGGAGACAATACATTTATAATAATGTGATAATTAATGACTGGTAATTAATTATACTTTATACTTTATACTTTATACGGGGCACCACCCTCCGATATTTGATTTTACTGGAATAGGCCGGAGGGAGCTATTCCAAACATCTAACTACCCAAGTTGGGTTGGACAGTTAGAGTATCAATTTAATCAGTCTGTTAAATTTCAAATTTATATTTGATCTCCTATTCTGAAGCAGTGAATTCTTTCCACGATCCCATCGATTTCCCACATCAAATTAAACGTGCACAGACACCGACATGAGATTATATATATTTATTAACTAAATAAAAACAGGGTGAGTAATATGGGATAATAATGCAAACGGGTAACAACAAATAACAGGAAATGTAAAGATTGTGGGAGTGAATTATTGAACAGCTGATTTCTAACCGATGGTGAATTTTAGGGTAACGGTCCGTTACTTCATAAAATCACGGGAGTAATCTATCTATTCTAACGGGACGCTATGCGAAATTTCCTTGAGTTTATAAGGTGGAAGTCGAAGCTTTATAGACACCAACTCTGATCTTTGTGACTCCAGCTGTGTGCAGAGATTTCAGCCTACTTGCTTGTAGCAGAAGATGTCAACGGAGCGTTTCTCTGGTCCTGTGTCTGCACTGCGGCAGCTGTTTGGCCGCAGGCTGGTGACGCAGCGGCTTCCCCGATGACGTAGTTCACCGGCCCAACGGAATTTCCGTTTCAGTGCGCAGCGGGCGTCCGGGCTTGGCTGGATGTCGACTTCTTTAGTCGGCTGGAGAGGCTGTCCCGGTTTCTTGAACAGTTCAGTTTCTGTAGAGATTTTGATGTATGCACAGCGTCTTAAATCAGAGTCTCTTTGGAGTGTTGATGATTCGACTTCGACTCCTTAACGGATTTAACTTCTCGTCAAAAATAACTGGAGGATGCAACGCTGGCCGGGCGTGACGTCCTTAGTTACTAGTTACGGAAATAAACAAAAATGGCTTCTTCTGAGTTTAACACGATACTTTAACAATATAAAAAGGAAAACTGAATTAATTTCGTCCTTGCTTATTCTCAAAATAACGGCACGTCACTTGAGGAAAAGCCGTATAAGTAGTTTAAATCTCCGGAGATAACAAAGTCTCGGAGCCTCAAAAATAAGCAAAGTAAGGAAAAATAAAAAAGCAAAAATTAAACTATCCACTTTACAAAAAGACAAATCCCAAGGCGAACTAGATGCACCAAACTTCTACTTTTACTACCTCGCAAATCAAACACAATATATAGCGAAATGGATCCACCAAACCAACCACAACACCTCATGGTCAGACCTAGAACAGCACTACTGCCAAAACATAGCACTCTCAGATCTACCATTTCTAAATACAACCATCAAACGACACCCCTGCTTCAAATACACAGTAATCTCCACAACTCTGACAGCCTGGTGGAAAGTCATCAAGATCTTCAAATCCACTACAGCACCGTGTAAGTACACACCAATATGGCACAACCCAGATTTTCAACTCCTTAACAATCCTCTTCACTATCACACATGGGCACTAAAAGGTATCACACATCTCCGCCACCTTTTCAACAACAATCGGCTTATAGATTTCAAGGACCTCATAGAGAACTACGGGATTGACAGACATCAACTTTTAAACTACCCACAACTCAAATCCAAACTCAAATCCAAAATTAAGATAAATGACAACCAACTTGAACCCCCTGAAATAATTGACAACATAATTTTATTTAAGAGTTTAAATGAACTAACCTCCAAACTCTACAAACTATTATTAGCATCAGATGATTCCATAACACTCCCAATATCTCACTGGAACGCGGACTTGAACATCTCTCCCTCATCAGATTTTTGGACAAATATGAATGAAAATACATTTTCTATGACATCAAATACAAACCTTCAGTTAATCCAATACAAAACCATCCACCGAACACATATCACACAATATAAAATGCACAAAATGGGACTAGCAACCACAGACATCTGTTCACAATGCACAACAGGAACAATAGATAACTACTTTCACGCACTCTGGGCTTGCCAACCGGTTCACTCTTTTTGGAACTCAGTCACAAAAAACCTTTCCACCATACTGGACTGCAGAATCCCTTCGTCCCCACAGCTCTGCCTACTAGGAGACACTACAACAATCACCATACCACACAAATACAAAAACAGCTTGCTCATTTCTTTCACTGTCGCTAAGAAAAGAATTCACCTAAATTGGAAATCCAAAAACTCAATAAACATCAATCACTGGATCAATCTTCTCTTGGAACACATCTCGATGGAAAAAATCACTGCTTACAATAACAACAAAATAACAGCTTTTACAGAAAGATGGTCCCCATTCCTCTCCTCGATGGGCCTATAGCTGCACCGATACCGCGCACATTCCTGACACCTCAAAATACATCACAATTACACACACACACAAACAAACTACTATTTATCCGTTTCTCCGTGTGTGCCATAAATCTCTTTCACTCTTTCTGTCATTAATACTATTATTATTACTATATTGTCTATTTTCATTATTAACATGAAGAACCTTTCCACGACGGCCTCGCCTGTCTCTCGCTGGGGCTACCAACTGGGCTACTGGGGACCGACTAGGGGGCCCCTTTGCTTGCCTTCCTGATACCCCGGTCCAACATCACCCCTCACTGCAATATATTATCATCCACATAATATAATTTATATATTATAATCCCAACAATTTATCCTATGATGGTCATTGTCATGATATATTGCATTAGGTTATGTTCACGTTATGTTCATATATATTATGACATAATATATATGAACATAACATGATAATAACATAACAATTATGTTATTATCCTGTATTACAACATGATATATTACATTATAAATTTGCCCTATATTACATTATCATACCTCACACTATCTCATCAGATTATGTTGGGTTATAATATACAGCATTTCTTACTATAATATCTCATATTCCATTATACTGTCTTATCTTATCTCAAATGATTTAATTACATTATATAAGGTTAAATTATATGACACTGTACTATGTCAATATATCATATATCATGTTGCATACTATCACTACTTACTTAACTTATTTATCCATTTTTGCATTTCTTCAATTTTGCTTTCCTCCTCCTTCTCTTTTCTTATTTTTTTTCTTGTTATTTACACTTTATTTACTTACTTATCTTTATTTTATCATCTATCTATACCTACATAAAAGAAAAATAATTAAGTACCGAGAAAATAAAGACCACCTTGATCACAAGTTTGTCTTCTTCCTGCTCCTGTTTTGTTAAAAAAAAATAAAAAAAATAAATAAATAAATAAATAAACAGAAGATCCTCTGAACTCATATTTGATTTAGAATCATCAAGTTCACTTAAAAAGGTTTTCATAAGTAATGTCTGATCACACACACACACACACACGAGAGAAAAAAAATAAAAAATAAAAATAAAAAAAATAAGCAAAGTACAAAACTCAGTGTTGAAAAATAAAAAGTTACGCGGCGTTAAAACAAAGTGAAAATGCCTAAAACACGCGAAAAAGCAATAACGTGTATGAGTAAAATATAAGAAAAAGTGCGGAGGAAAGTAAAAATGTAAGAACAAAAGTGAGTAAGAGTAAGGGCGTAAGAGTAACAGCAAGAACATAAGAGCAAGAGCAAGAGTGATGGGACACGATGTCTCTCTTTTTAAGGCTTGGGAGAGGGCGGCTCCGAGGAGGCTCGGACACATTTGTTTTATGTGAGCTTTCACATAAAACATTTGGTTACATGATCAAAAGGAAATAAACAGAATTGCTTAATAGGCAAAAGGAATGATCAGTTATAACACATGCAACACACAGATACATAACCTCCGCCAGCATTGATGGCTCGAATCTGTTTCACATAGTGCTGACTTATACTTTGAAACATATGTTGGAGGTACAAGACAGTATAGATAAACATTAATTGTGGATTACATTACTTAAGAAAGTCCTCTGGGAACTATACCAAAACTTACCAGGAGGTGGCCCTGTGGCTACATCAGACACTCAGATGTTAGAATCAAAAATGTGTAACTTAGGATTACATCAGGAAGATAAGTTACATATCAAAATGTAGATCTGGTCCTGCTGTATATATTGTTAGAGAGAGGATCTTTGCATCTTTCTTGAATTAGGAAAATATCAGGACTCTCTCCACTTCTCTTGTTAGTATGGACATGTTTATGGTTCTCTTTTATGACTATTGATTTCACGGTAGCATGGGACAGTCTGAGGCTGGAGGGTATCCTTAACACACGGCTCTTGTTCTCGGACAGGACGTTGGGTGAAGGAATATTAAGTCCACAGATGTGCTTTTGTTTGCAAGCCATAGTTATAATATAATAGGTGATTGAAGGAAGTCCGGTGATTCCACTTGTGGACTGTGAAAAGAGTCTCTTCCCGCAAGCATGCCTGTTTATGGCATGTCACATGGTGTTCTTCTAACTAGTGAAGTGCAGGGAGAAGGGGAAAAAGGGACCAGGTCATGAGGAGGTGGCAGGGAATTAGGTGATAGGTGAAATGGACACAGACATGCAGATCGCATCTCCTTCTTGTGGCATAAGCGACGAGGGCAAGTTCCTACACATACAAGAGTCTGAGAGATTGTTTGGGTTAGGATTGTTCTTATGTGAGTATGCATCTAAAAGCTGTGAGTGCAAAGTCTTGTGAGTACGACTCTAATTTCTACGACTACGAAGTCTTCACTGTGAACATGCCGTTGACGCTAATTTAGTGCTAGTCTTGCTGTAGCATTAGAAGTTTGCTTGTGCTAGTTAATTAGCACTGACCTGCAAAATATGAAATAATCACTTTGAGACATAATGTTGATCAAAATACGACTTTCATCGATTTATAAATTGCATCAATTTCTGTATAACAGACAGTTGCTAGGGACGCCGCTCTGATCAGAGGAGCGCAGATGGAAAGAGGCTAAAAATGAACTATGCGGGACATTTGCCTTATGGTTCATTTTTACCTTAATTAAACAGCTTCAGAATAACAGTGCTGGTTAAATAAACGACTTGTAACTTGTTACATGGAGAATGGAGCCTCCGACCCGGTGTCAGCGCTCGTCTCTGCAGCACCGCGACACAGAAGCGCTCCGTAACCCGTAATCTCGTTTATGACAGATAAGACTACGCAAATATACACGTCATAATGTGTGTATGATAATCCATCGATCCACTGATTGGTTTCCCGCCGACTTCCTTGTAGACAAATGCACATGACCGAGAGGAGAGAGACAGTTAGCAAAGAGGAAAAGAAAACGGACTTAAACGATGGACAGATTTATGTCAATTTAGCTTGCAAGCTAAAGCAGTAAGTCTGTAATTCCATGAACTGTATATTATTTTAAATGGTACAATTTTATGAAATAAATATTGGATATACATGTTATTGACTTTACCTGTCCATACACTCACACAGAAACTGCATGTATGTATTCAAGATTTTATTTCTTTTAAGTCGAAAATGTCACACCAAATAAAAACTGAAGAAAGAAACAAGTGATAAAAATACAATATCAATAAAGCATTGTGCAAACATATTATCTCTCAGCCTCAGAGTGCCATCTGTCACCTATCTATTGTCAGCCGCTTTGCAAAACGACCTCCAACTCCTTCCATGTTGCCATGTGGGTATTGTGCTCCTGGCTATCCTCATGAACCTTCAGCAAGTGGCTTGCATTGTTCCAGTCCTTTAGTCCTTCCTTATTAAGTCTGTATTCTTTTGGAGGAAACATTTAGCAGCAGAAGCAATGCAAGCTATCATTTCTGTTTGAGTGCATCAGTCAGCTTCTTTAGATTTTTTCCCATTGACTAAGGCTCCGTTACAAAAGTCATGTTGACACTCTCCCATCTTTGTTTTTGGAAAATGTGTAACTGCTGGGACAGGAGCACCTGATGCTGTGTCACTGGGCTGCTGGGGAAATATGTTAAAAGTGCATCTAAAGAGAGAAGAGAAATATATGTGACCACTGCATGTTACATTTTAATAGAAAAATGTGCTATACATAAGACTAATATAGACTTATAATGAACATGTGATGAGATTTATTCAGTTTATTGTCATTGCAATGCAATTCAGTCTAATCAGACATACATACATATATATATCATGATTGACATGGGAAAGCTGAGGTTTAGAGTATTAACAGTAATACACTTTAACTGCACTTTAACACTGATGTAAACTTTAACAAACATAAACAGTGACACAATAAACCAAAGGCTTACAACGACCCTGTTACAAAGGGAATGGAAAACTAACAGCATTTTAACTGACATACAAGCAGGAAACACAGCCAACAGGTTAAATAACACCTGAACAGGCCTAACGTTAACTTTCCAAATGTCCCTGATGAATTTTAGTTGGAGTAACATTAACACACGTCGACTTGAACTATTTATTGATTATTAAACAAGTCTGCTATCGTCCGAAGTTAGCTAGCAAGCTAACACTCTGCTCCAACAACGGTAACTACGATCATTAATAATTTCATTCACTTCATCACATTGATGTTACTGAACTTGTATCTTCTTCACGTCTTCCTCTTCTTTCCTGCTTTTCCTTCACTGGGCACCGGATGGTTTCAGTCTTTTGGACCTTGTGGTTCTGCTACAGCATCAGTAAATCTCTCTCTGCTTGGGGGTCTCAGTGCGGTCAGATTTATTGTTGTGTCGGTTGCGAACGTGTCGTTCGGACGAACAAATCTTTTAAGTGAACGAAGTGAACGGAATCACCTCAGGAACTGATTCGTTCCTTTCTCAGTTCAGTTGAGCTCAGCCGCGAGAATGCCGGCTGGGAGTGGAACTGCCGCGACTCACTCAGAGAACTGTGAGGACGTGATTCATGGTCACGCTGTGATTCGTTCCTGATTCGCGAACCTACTGCACACAGAGAACTGTCATTGAGGACGTGATTCTCGTTCCCGTACTGTGCTGATAGTGACGCTGTGTCACTCACTCACTCACTCACTCAGGGCAGAGGAGTTGATTCACGTTCAGTAACCGTACTGTTAAAATTAGCGCTGTTGCTAACATCCATGTAGCATCATGTTAAGTGATTTTACTGCACAGTGAAAGTCACTCACGTTCGAGAACATGATTCTCAGCAGGACGTGAATCACGTTCGCGCTGTCAATCACGTTCGCGAACGTGATTCACGTTCACGAACGTGATTGACCCTTACTCAGGGCAGAGGAGTTGATTGACGTTCAATAACCCTCCTGCTAAAAGTAGCGCTGTGTTGCTAACATCTGTTTAGCATCATGTTAAGTGATTTTACTGTGTACAGAGGACACTTTCACCGTGTTATAATGTTAGTGCATGTATACCACTCAAAACAGCGCTGCGTCTCCCGCGAATGATTGTGTACTGTAGTCCGTGAACGCACCGTCCCTCAGTAAGTGAACGTGAACCTCAGGGCTGAATCATGAACTGAATGATGGATCGTTTGGCTGTTTATCAGTTCAGGGAGTCTGAGAGCACTGAACGATTCGGTGAATGAGTCTTTTGAACGAATCATTTTAATGAACGGATTCTAGAGATTCAGTACAGTAAAAAGAACTGCCGTTCCCATCACTAGTCAGATTCCGGCAGCTCGCTTCCTGACCCGCCCCCCTTACAGAGGACAGGTACAGTGCACCATCTGGAGTGATCGGGGTTCGATTATTTTCCCCTGGGACCTGCCTGTGACCTACGTGACGTCATTTCAGCAATTTTCTACTCATACCCAAAAACTTGAATTCGTGTTCACAGTGAAGACTTCGTAGTCGTAGAAATTAGAGTCGTACTCACAAGACTTTGCACTCACAGCTTTTAGAGTCTCTGGTATGTGACAGTAGAATTTTGTGTACAGCAATTTTATTTGCGCACAAATGTTTAACATTACAAATACTAATGTGAGAAACATGCACACGTCTTTTTTACAGCTATCTTACTCCATACTAATCTTGTATATCTATTTAATCTTGAGAGGTTTTCTTTGTTAAATAATTCATATTAACAATAACAGGTTTTGGTTTGGTTTGTTCTCCATACATTTAAATCACACCTTGACTCCTGTCCTGTGTAACACTTTTGACAGAACCACACAGCAAATATGGATGCACAACATCGTGAGATTTCATACAATCAGCTGTGCATGAAATGTTGCTAATACTCCCATATTGAGGAGAAAACTGGCTTGCCAATAGCGCAAATAAAAACACACAGCATGCTGTAGCGGAATGAGTGAATTTATATTGGATCTGGCATTGAAATGAAAGCGCAGGTTTTCCCATTCATTTCAATGAAGGTAGTCCAGGTGGTGTGTGCTGAAAATGTTGAGACAGAGCAAATTTGGAGAAACGCAGCCCGACATCACGTTGCAGGGGCCAATGACATAAGCTGGCGATCCGACTATGACTGAGGAGTGTAAAATAATGTGTTGTGTGTTTTCACTAAGTTTGGCTTTGTGCACCACTTTAAAAACACATCTGTGGATGCCAGCGATCACTGTAGGACCGGCCACCTACTGTGGCAGAGACATGACCGGGGTTCATAAGCAGATTGGAATGAGTCAGTAGCAGGACGTGTGATTTAGCATGGATAGATGCTACATAGGGAAAACAACAGAATTTTTGCTGTGTAGCATTTAGTTTCACTTTGACTTCACTTCAGTCTTGTGCCACATTTTCAACTAGAAGGTCAAGCATGCTACTGGTAGATCAACTTAGCAGCTTTGTCTGTTGGCAAACTGATCAGTGTGGGTTCCCAACATGTAACACACACACAAACCATGGAGTGACACTCCCACTACGCTGCAGCAACCTGCGGTGGTTCGCCGCACCACCAACCACTTGTTATATCAAGTGATATATATCATCATGAATAGTTGATTTCCGACTTTATTTAATATCATTTATTAGTCTCAAGTTTAAATTACAGTCTTGTGATGCATAATGACAATTAAAATAATCTTGATTCTTGAATAATAACAATTGTCCTCTTCACCTATATTTATAAGGTTTGTTTCCAACCTGTCTGATCATTTGAATGCTTTTGCTTGTTGCCATCGCAGATTTCTTTCTAAGGGATGTTGTTCCCAGATCTCAGCAATCACTATGGTGAACAATGCTCCTATTAACAATTTAATCTATGGCCAAAACTACAAAAATAAGACGGATGTTGTATTAAACTTAAATGATCCTTTATACCACCGTGACCTCTTCTTGTGTTCCGTTTGCC
Organism: Diplodus sargus; assembly: GCA_903131615.1. Classification (NCBI taxonomy): domain Eukaryota; kingdom Metazoa; phylum Chordata; class Actinopteri; order Spariformes; family Sparidae; genus Diplodus; species Diplodus sargus. The sequence continues at coordinate 735,355 of CAEMYA010000576.1, read as the reverse complement.
TCTTAGTGCTTGTAAAGACCTTCTTGGTGGTATCAGGAAAAGCACAAGTGTAATAATTAACTGCATTCCATTCAAGTGAGCTGGGTCCGGGTTCCTAGTGTGAATGCTGCTGCAGCCTCTTTCCAACCTGAGTAAGATAGAAAATGAGCTACAACCCAATTCTGATCAGAACGAGCTGTCGTCTGAGCTGGACAAATTAAATTGGTCTTTATGAGGAGCCAGCCACCAGGTGAGAGTGCAGGGACCTTGTAAACCGGTAGACTTCAATTGTATGAAGTGAATTTGGTGACAGTAGAGCGCATAAGAATGAAGTAAGAATGAACATTTTTGCTTTGAGTTGTTTCACTTTGTAGAAAGTCCCGTCACACTCGCCTGACAGCCAGCTGAACATAAAGACCAATGTAATTTGTCCAGCTTGGAGGACTTGGTCTGATTAGCTGGCATTAGCAAGGAGCTCAGTTAGTTGTGCAGCAAAGTGGCCACATTAGCCCACAATACTACTTCGAATAACGGGGGGAAGTTACTGCAGGCAACCAGACTCAGTGAACTAGCCTCCAAGTAAACACAGCTGGAAACCAGACTAGGACTGAACACGGTTTCCGGGACCAACAGATGCCAGTTAGAAGACAGGGGATACAGTACGTAGGGGATTGACAGCAGCTATGACAAGTAGACATGGCAGGCTGGGACAGAAGAGGCATTAAGCAACAGAAGAGAGAGAGTTGGACATCAGCAGTGGGTGAAAACAGCATATAGAGCCAGAATATTTTCACATCTTACTCTGTAAACTGAGGTTTTATTTCAACCAAACCAGATGTAGTGGCAATCTAACCACAAAACTGCCACTTGAGGGAATTCATTTCCAACGCGTCAGATGAGATGAGGTCTGCCATGACGTATGCGTTTTATTTTATGCAGAGAAAAAATATTTACAAAAAAACAGCTGTGCTGAATGACTAAACTGAAACCAATGTTTAAATATGAACGAAAACCGAAAAGACTAACGTTGTGATATAACAGGAAACATCTCCGACGAACACACACAAACAAACGAATGTTTGAAAAAATGTTTGGCCTCCCTGATCCCGACGTAGTCTATATATGACTCCCATATATAGACTACGTCATCACCGTGATTCCCTGTCTATGCCCCCTGCTGCGCAGGTGGACGAGCAACACTGCTATTTACGTGACTCACCAAACACATACATAACATATTCACACATCAAAATTGTCTACAACCCCAGAAGTGATTGTGGAAAGACAAACCAACACTGTGCTGGTGCCTTTGATTTATACTGCCCCGTATTATACTGTTTTTCATCAATTTCACACAGCTGTCAGAGGTCCAACAACACTGTACTCGAAATGCATTGCCCCAAACCCATCCGTGATCCTGAATTTCAGCTGTCTAAAAGTTGCTCAAGTGAGCTCTACTGAGAGCAGGCCGTTTCTGTGTCTACACCTTTAAATGCTAATGAGCTCTGTCTGTCAACTCCTGCCTTGCCTGCTACACGCCCCTCTCAGGGAAAGGATGCCGATAATGCTAGCGGTAGCATGCACTATTGTTTATGGTTGATGTAATGCTATGGCTTGCCAAGATGCTGTGGTTCAACCATACTAGTTTGACCCAGAATCGGACCCAGAAGGAATACAGACTCTGCGGCTGCAGCGGGACGTTTCAGGATTGTTAGTGTGTCTGAATATGTTACTTAGTTTGTTCATATGTGTTGTTACAATTACTACCATGTAGCTAATGGCTAACAGCTAGCGAAAGCTGTGTTTGTCTCCAACACAGTCTCCAAACTCTTGGACACTGTTCGCATCGTCTCTGTCTCCAGTCTGCACATTTCTAGACTTTTTACTGTGACAACCAAGCTCCCTCGTAATATTATTAACATTAAACTCGCTTCAAACGGCATTGCATAGCGGACCGAAGCGGAGCTGACTAGTTAGCCAGTTTCAAGCTGACTTCACCATACTCGTAGGTATGGAGTTAGATTTATGTCTTTATTACATGCGAGAAAATAAATAATCTGAGAGAAAAAAAATGTTTGAGAGAAAAAGTTTTCATACCAATAGCAAAAAATAATAATATTTGAGACTAAAAAAAGTTTTGAGAGAAAGTATTTTCTCATAGAATATAAAAAAATATAAATTTGAAATTTTTAAAATTATTTCTGAGAACAAAAAAATCTCTCTCAAAATACATTTTTTAACTCTCAAATATATATTTTCTATCTATCAGTGTGAAAACATTTTCTCTCAAAAAAAAATGTGCTTCTCTCAAAACGTTTTTCTTCTCTCTCTCAAAACCTAAGTCTTTGCTCTCGATGCAATTTCTTGCTCTCATGTCAGGATTTTGCTCTCGCTGTGAAAATAATGTCATGGGCGGGGCCACGTTCCTATTGGCCAGTCGGGTGAGAATCGTCTTGGGAGTCAAACTGAATCATTACACCATTGTCGACTCACTGGTGAGCTAGTTTCTACCTTTGCACTTGCTCGCCTCAAAGCACCTGAAGAGTAACTACTTGTTCATCACATACAACCTCCTGGACAACTTTCAGCTAGTCTGCATGGAAGGTGGCAACCCTATGGCTAGCTAACAGTGATCATTAGACAGTGATTGATATACCGTTTGAAAGTGTCCCACCTAGTTTTGTGTAAAATAGTCTTTGCATGTGTAGCTTGCAAACACAGCTACACAGGGCTTAGTCTAAATATTTTTTACCATCTAGCCGAGGTCTAGAGCTGACAAGGTTAGCCTATTTAATGTGTAATCTTCAGTGATGTTAGCTGAGCTGAACTCCACATTACTAACCAGTTAAACATCCTTTAATACCTCTGATTATGTTACTCTCTAACCTGTTAGGGCTAGACAGTCATTCCTATGATGGGAATGATTTTGATTACCAACTTGCTCAGCTAGCTACCCATCGAATTGTGTGTGTCATCATCTTGCCCAAACATGGGTGTCTCCGCGCTCAACTAAGGCAGCACATCTACGCCGGTGAGTCGACAATGGTGTAATGATTCAGTTCGTCTCCCAAGACAATTCTCATCCGACTGGCCAATAGGAATGTGGCCCCGCCCATGACATTAAGTTTTGAGAGAGAGAAGAAAAATGTTTTGAGAGAAGCATTTTTTTTTAGAGAAATTCTTTTTTTCTCAGAAATAGTTTGAAAAAAAATTAATTTATACTTTTTTATGTTCTATGAGAAATACTTTCTCTCAAAACTTTTTTAAGTCTCAAATATTATTATTTTTTGCTATTGGTATGAAAGCTTTTTCTCTCATAAAATGCTTTTTTGCTATTAGTGTGGTAACTTTTTCTCTCTGACATTTTTTTTTCTCTCAGATAATTTATTTTCTCGCATGTAATAAAGATACAAATCTAACTCCGTAGTAGGCAGTCGGAAGCAGTCCAACATGAATTGGTTAGCACACACACATTCAAACTAACAGGAAGCGTAGCCGGCATGTTGTCGTTAAAAATGAAACGCAAGCAGTGTCTCTTCTGTTGTTCTGTAGCTGGGACAGAATATAGGCACCTATGTTCATTTTTACAACTAACAACAGAGCAATTTGCGTGTCTGGCTCTGAGCGACAACATCGCAAAATACTGCTATCTTACCGCTGGACACACTGAACTTCACCTCTGGGATGGACGCCCCCCTCTCGGATATCTCCTATCACCGCGCAGAGGAGGCTGGCCTATGAACATCTCTCCTGACATTACATAACGACAGGAGCTGAATCTGAACAGTCTGTAGGAGTGCCGTTTCACCAGTGGGTAGGCTGCAGAGACCATGCAGGAATCGTTTGCTTTACTCATTCTGGGAGTTGGCAGGCTCAGGGAGGACCAGTTTATATACAGTATGTAGAGACCAGAGAAAATGTGTTTTTCATAATGAGTGTGTTATACAATGGGTTAAATAAAGAAATCAAACTCATCTTTGTTCTGTTAAAGAGAGAAACTTGAATTCAGAAGGTGTATTGTGTACTTAATAGACTAACTACTGAACTAATTGCTTTTATATCTCCTACGGGGCTAGACCATTATTTCTTGAGGTACAAAGTAGTGTAACGAAATAGGACGGGCTGGAGCTAGCTGGTAAGCATGCTAACTGTTGTTTCTTCCCACTCTGATCATACTGTTAGTTGTGGCCATATCTTACAAATTTCTCTGTGTGAAATGCTATCTCTCTATAAAAGCAAGGAATCTCCGTCTGTCTGTGTGTGTGTGTGTGTGTGTGTGTGTGTGTGTGTGTGTGTGTGTGTGTGTGTGTGTGCGCCTCAAATATCTCTGCGGATCAGGATCAGAATGACCTGAGAGTTTCAACATGGCTGCCGTTTGGTTCAGTGGTGTGCGACTTCGCATTTGTTTGGACTGCAATGATACCTCGAATAAATTATTTCATAAATGCTTTACACATTCTGGAGCATTGTCCACGGAGCCCCCACAGTGACATGCGCATTAGAGCCAGTCACTGCAGAGCTCAAGCCTACGACACACATTAAGAAACAAGCGGATGTATACCTGCAGCAGCGCGAGCTGGAATGGGAGTTAGCCGGCGGTTCGGTCCCGTTCTGTTCTGTGCATCTAAACTGACTGTTGTGGATTAATGTGACTAAACGAGACCGGACCGTGTCTGTTCGGGTCTGAGGAGAGCGGATTTATACCTGCAGCGGCGCGCGCTGGACCGGGATTTTGCCGGCGGTTCAGTCCCGTTCTGTTCTGTGCATGATCTAAACTGACTGTTGTGGATTAATGAGACTAAACGAGACCGGACCGGTCTGTTCGGGTCTGAGGAGATGCGGAGACGCGCGGACAACAAAGTGGAATCAGAATCTGCGGATGTTCGTGTGTAGCTAACGTTAGCCGCTAGCTAACCACACTGTCCAAAACTGGACTTGGGGTAAATAATGTCCGCCACGCTTTTTCGCGAACATTGCCGCCATGTTTGCTTTGTGTCTGGTGCAGAAGAAAGGGTAAAAAGGGCTTTTGTCACGAAAGTGTTCAAGCAGCAAGTTTGGTTGTAGAGGAACAGGAAGTTGTGGGAGGGACGTCGGCGGATGATTGACAGGCAACGACGGTCGGTGTACAGACAGCGATATTGAGAATTGAGAGATTTGTGACATTTAGGGTGTTTGGAGTGTATAGTAAGTGTGTTATGTAGTGTTTGGTGTCGTGTGTTTAGTGTGTAGTGGAGTCGGTTTTTTGTTTAATGAGTCAAAACAATGAGAAGCTGAATGTGGATCAGGCAGTGCAGCTCTTCATTCAGCTGGAAGGATGGACTTTTTCTACTTGGACTATATGTTTTTTGTGATTTTAGGTCCATTGTGTTAGTACAATATGTCAAAATGAAAAAAATTAAATGTAAATAGTTACACAGAACTTTGTACATTTTTATAATGTATGCACTTATTCAGCAAACAACAATTTATATTTGCATTATAAGTAATAAAAAATGGTTTGTTAAACATATTTGTGGTTTTCACAGTAAAAAATAACTTTTTCTACTCGGACTATATGTTTTTTGTGATTTTAGGTCCATTGTGTTAGTACAATATGTCAAAATGAAAAAATAACTGTACAGTCACACATGTGAGGTCGTGCTGGAAATAATCACACCAAGAAAATAGTTTTAAGGTGAAATATAATGGCAAAATCAAAAATAGTCACAAACGGCCAATTATACCCTGGAATATCGGATTTCACAACAGACCTAAATATCCCTGACTTTCCACCTTCAAACAGCCTCATTTGGCCATCCACGAAAATGCTTCTTAACCGCCCACTTTTCTATAGGAACACATATTTCCTACGGGCACTGCAATAGTAATTTAAATTCAGTAGATTTAGGGGAGTTACATGGAGCGACGGGAGCACCAGGATAGAAACCTTAGATTGTGGTAGAACCTTGGAGAAAACAGTTGATAGGAATTACCTTGGCTCACAACCGGCTGGCTGTCAGCAGGTGTGGCAGTATCAGCCAGGGCGATGCCAGCGTAGCGGCTGAGAGTGGACATGGCAGAGTGGTTGATGAAGGGATGCAGGCAATCTTTGTCTCTGGAAAGAATTCGAACCGTTTCTAGACAGGCCAGTTGACAGGAAGGTTGCAGCTCTCTGTTCAGGAACCTGAGCACCAACTCCCCCAGATGCTGCAAATGTGAAAGGTTGGAATGGTCATAAATATTCTAATCTTATAAGTGATATGAAATAAATTGGAAATGTAACAATTGATAACATTATGCCTAAAATAATATTTAAAAAGTATTTCACTTTAAAAACAGTATACTGTATCTGTATTCCTATGACAGCTCAGATTTCTTCACATACTGAATCTTGTGAATAGGGATTCAATCCAAGCCTTTTTAGATTTAAACTGAGCATTTTTATGCAATTTGAAAACAGATTTTGAATATTGGGTGCTTGTTTATTCTGAATTTGCGAACCCTAAAAATACATAAACTGGAAACTTCTGAAAAATCTGAACTACACAATATTGCAACTTTGCTGTGAGAAAAGGAATACCAGTAAACTGAGAGTATTTTATTACTATCCAGAAGAAAAAGTGATGTAATTCAGTTATAAATTACAACAGATATTATTTTATGTTGACTGCAGTGCACTCAGAGTGGTACAGTTCATTGCAACAGTATAAAGAAGGAGAGGAAATGGTGAGGTTTACAAGCTGTCCCTTGTCTAACCCTGCCAGTCAAAGGACGACTAAACACTTTTTTAAAATCACTTATGTCTCTAGCAGATGTAGTTCCCCAATGCAGACAACTAAAAGTGGCACTGATAAATGCGTCAGCTAAGCAGTCTAGCATAACACCTTCCTGCAGTCTGTCTGTAGATGTCTGCTCAGTATGTGCACATCTTAACCCTAAACTTACTTACCTTTCTCTCTTGCCTCATGACCCAACCACGATTTTATCCAATACAGTCAAGGTAAACTGAACAGAGTAAACAAGGGTTCATTTGTATAGATGTTGCTTTGCTGGTATCTCCAGTGCACTGGATGAAATGCCTCCTAAAAGCTTAGGAAAGCAGTTGTGCACGGCTCTTTCTCAGAGTTTGGAAATGTATTCTAGCAGGCATTTGCCACATAGTCCTCATCTTTTAAGTTCTAAAGAGTTCAACTTGTTGATAGTCTGGATTGAAATAATACTTGTAAAAACACTGTTGCCATCCAGAATGGATGAATGACATGCTACAATGGCAGGATTACCCCAATCATGTGTTAGGTAAGCATGAGTAAAAGCTGCTGTACTGGATAATGCCCCTGGCTGTGTACTAAAAACATTAAACACTAAAGACTATATGCAAGCCAGCCTTGACCCTCACCAGTTTCATTTACACGGTGGTCCAAGTCTTTTTTTCTGTGGCAATGAAGTCCTTGCCAAGAAAGGAAAATACCCCAGGAACTCAACTAAAGACATATTTGAAATATGTTGGGAATACCTCTCTGTCTTGCTCTTCTTCCTTGCTGAATGTGAAGCACTGGTTCATCTGAAGGGAGGAAAGACGGACAGCACAAAGAAAGGTGTGAGTGAAGAAGTGCATCACAGAATAATGGAAAAAAGGAAGTGGAAGAGGAGAAAAGGTAGGAAAAAAGAGAAACATCTGTAAATCTTGAAGGCGTGACAACAAAAAAAGAAGACTCATCATGTAAGAGGTTGTCAGAGTGAAGGGATGATGATACTCAGTGTCTGATTTTGACACTGACATTCAGTGTCATTCCCATTCCCACATCCAATTTTCTACTCATCAGTCAACAGAGTTTTTTTTTTTTAATCATGTCCATCATGTATCACAGCCCTGGCGACTCAATCCCCGGACGGTGACTCATGTGGACATGGAATGTCACCTCGCTTGGGGGGAAAGAGCCTGAGCTGGTGCGGGAGGTTGAGCGGTCCCGGCTAGAGATAGTCGGGCTCACCTCCATGCACAGTCTGGGCTCTGGAACCCAACTCCTTGAGAGAGGCTGGACTCTCTTCTACTCTGGAGTTGTCGCGGTGAGAGGCGGCGAGCTGTTGTGGGCTTTCTTATAGCTCCTCAGCTTAGCCGCCATGTGTTGGAGTTTACCCCGGTGAACAAGAGGGTCGCTTCCCTGCGCCTTCGGGTCAGGGATAGGTCTCTCACTGTATGACCCGACCTTCTTGGAGTCCCTGGGAGGGTACTGGAGAGTGCTCCAACCGGGGACTCCGTCGTTCTACTGGGGGACTTGTTACTTGTTACTTGTTACCTGGAGGGGTGTGATTGGGTGGAACGGCCTCCCCGATCTTGTTACTGGACTTCTGTGTTAGTCACAGTTTGTCCATAACGAACACCGTGTTCAAGCATAAGGGTGTCCATATGTGCATGTGGCACCAGGGCACCCTAGGCCGGAGGTCAATGATCGACTTTGTGGTCGTGTCATCTGACCTCCGGCCAGATGTCTTGGACACTCGGGTGAAGAGAGGGGCTGAGCTGTCAACTGATCACCACCTGGTGGGTCGGATCCGCTGGCAGGGGAGGAAGCTGGACAGAACTCTCAGGAAGTGAAGTCTCTGCTGGGCCTTCTTCACTAGCTCAGTGGTGTGTACGCTCCAGGTCAGGTCCTCCATGATGTTGACTCCCAGGAAGCGGAAGTCAGAGACCCTCTCCACACAGGTCCCGCCTATGAGCAGCAGCTGGATGTCCGTTTTCTTCTTCCTGAAGTCCACGATGAGCTCCTTGGTCTTTGATGTGTTGAGGAACAAGTTGTTAACTCTGCACCACTCCGCCAGTCACTCCACCTCGTCTCTGTAGTCGGACTCATCCCCCCTCGTGATGAGCCCCACTACTGTGGTGTAGGGCTGCCACGATTAGTCGACTAGTCACAATTATGTCGACTATTAAAATCGTCGATGACTAATGTAATAGTCGACGCGTCGTTTTTTTGTTTTGTTTTGTTTTTTAAACTTTTTTTCTCTCGAAACTGCTGCGGCACCTTCCACGGTAATGGCTGCAGCCTTCCCGCAGGCTGCAGGTCCAACTCCGCCCACAATACCATTTAGGATCAGTGTGCCGGCCGTCTCTGAGCAACACAGAATCCAACTTCCTGGCTGACTTTTCTCCAAGCTCTCTCCTGCTTTGTCCAACTCTCTGTGTATCTGTTTCTGTCCCGGAGCTCCCGAGCTCCGGTCTCTGTATGCGTATGGAGTGTGGTAGTATAGTACTGAGCTAACGAGCTCCGGGCCCAAGCACGGAGCATTCGCCCCAGTTAGCACAGCAATAGAGCAGCTAGCTTTTCTCGCTTGTTGTGTCGCTCAGAGCTGGTGCTGCAGCGCAGACAGCAACGCTCCTGTCCGCTCCCTGAGCGGTGTACCACCGCTGTGCACGCATACAGAGACCCGACAATAAAGGAGAGTCAATAAAGGAGAGTGCTTGGAGAAAAGTCAGAGAGCAAGTTGGACTACCTGTTAAGTTATCAAAATATGTGTCTGTTACTTCACAGTGGTCTGCTGTACTTTACTATGTAGCACAATCACAGCTGACTTTCCCTGCATACAGGCTTGTTGAGTTTACTCGCTTCGACTCAAAGGAGTCATGGCAGGAATAGTGATATTATTCACATGAACTGAGTTTATACGGGAGACAGTGAGTGTTATAATTACATTCATGTGTCCTACATTTCCATAACTCTGCCTCATATAGAATCATTCAGAATGTGGTATTTACATATATTGCATCTTTTAATATAGCCTACATTGGCTTTACATTACAAACAAGATTTGTAAACCATATTCACAGTATAAACTACTACGTATGATTGATGCTAGAGTATTTATTTTTGTGTTGTTTAGGCCAGTGCCTTATCCTTATTTTACTCAGCTGTTTGCACTTCATGCTACACAGTTAAAGAATTGTTTGTTGCTACAAGCTGTACATTTCATTTAAGGTTTAATGAACTATCATCTTAATTGTCTTTATTTTTAGTTAGCATATACCTTTAACACTTTAAGCTGAAAGCTAATGATGGTTATCCGATTAGTCGACTAATCAAAAAAAAAAAATGTGCAGATAGCTATGTGTGTTAGTGATAACGAAAACTGATGGGGGTACAGAGGAAAACAGCTATTGTTGCGGCTATGGAGAAGGCTCTGTCGCCCCAGGTGCGGTGCTTGGTCCTGAGTGGGTGTGAGAGGAGGTTTGCGTCAGATGATCGGAGGTTTCGGGAGGGAGTGTGGTGGTGGAGCAAGTCTGTGAGGTAGGAAGGGGCCTGGTTATGGAGGGCTTTGTGGGTGAGGAGGAGGAGCTTGAAGTTGATTCGGTGAGGGACAGGGAGCCAGTGTAAGTTTTGCAGAACAGGGGTGATGTGTTCGTGGGAGCGGGTGTGGGTGAGGAGGCGAGCAGCCGAGTTTTGAATGTACTGAAGTTTGTTGAGAACCTTGGATGATGAACCTTAGAGGATGCTATTGCAGTAGTCGAGTCATGAGGTGATGAATGCATGGATGAGAGTTTCGGTGTCAGAGAAGGAAAGTAATGGACGAAGGCGAGCGATGTTCCTGAGGTGAAAAAAAGCAATTTCGGTGAGGCGGCTGATGTGATTTTCAAATGAGAGGTTATTGTCGAGGATGATACCGAGGTTGCGGATGAACGGGGAGGGTGACAGGGTGGTGTTATCAATGCTAAGGGAGAAGTTCTGGGTCGATGTGGCGAGGGATTTAGGGCCGATGAGTATGATTTCAGATTTGTCACAGTTCAGTTGAAGGAAGTTAGTTTGCAGCCATGATTTTAGTTCTGTCAGACAGTTGGTGAGGGTGGAGTGGGTGACAGGGGTGATGGATTTTGTAGAAATGTAGATTTGGATGTCGTCAGCGTAGCAGTGGAAACGGAGACCATGACGGCGGATGATGGAACCAATGGGGAGTAGGTAGAGGATGATCGGGAGGAGTTCCAGGGGGGAGACGAGAGTGAACTGTGAAAGGGGTGGAGTGGTCGGGGCGGTAGGAGGTTGAGAGTCAGAAGTGGTGGGGGGGTTGCCAAGTTGATTGTAGATGGTGTTGATTTTGGACTGAAAGAATGACAGGAAGGAGTTGCATTTATCAACTGAGATGGAGGAGAGGGTGCTGTTGCAGGGTTTGAGGAGTTTGTTGATGGTGGAAAATAGAGTCTTGGGGTTGTTGGAGCCAGGGTTTGGTTTGGTTTGGGAGGACGGTAAATGGTGGTGATGACCAGGGAAGTGGGACCAGGCAGTTTGAGGGCAACATGTTCGAAGGACTGGGCAGGAGGGATGGAGATAGTGGAGATGTTTGAGTTGAAAATGGCAGCAACTCCCCCACTTCAGGGCGGGGTTTGTCGATGTAGGTGTAGCCGTGGGTGTGGTTTGGTTCAGGGAGAAATAGTCCAGAGGTCTGTGCCAGGTTTCAGTGAGGCAGAGAAAGTCCAGTTTATTGTCAGTGATGAGTTCATGTAGGATGGCACTTTTGTTAGTTAGTAACCGGGTGTTGAATAGGGCAAGTTTCAGGTGTTTAGGGGTTGGAGTAGAGTGGGGAGTGGCAGGAGTGCAGAAAATGGGGCACAGGTTTTTGATATTTACAGCTTTGGATGTACAGTGTGGGCGAGGTGGTCTGTGTGATGTGATGGACTGTATAGGGAAAGACTCAGGTGGGAGGGTTAATGACTGATTGGGTCGGACGGGGGCGCTGGCGAGCGGAGGTGTGCTCTGTGCTGCTGTTTGCACGGGGTGAAGAAGAGTGGCTGTTGAGGGGGTGTGTGGTGTAAATAGTCAGTCACGTGGAGCAGAATGTACAGTGTGCTGAATATTGGCTGCGAGCATGCGACTTCCAGTAGTGGTTGGGTGAATGCCATCGGACTTGAAGAAAGAGGGGCGGTTCCAAAAAAGATTAAAATTGTCCACGAACTTAAAGCCCAGAGCGCTGCATGCAGGTTTGAGCCAGGTGTTCAAAAGGAGCAGCCTGGAGAAGTGTGGGAATGGGACCAGAAATAAAAACGGACTTTCCAGAAGTGTGTAAGAAGTCAAGGAGGGAGTTAAAATCACTTTTGGTCAGTTCAGTGGCACCCCGGGCCAGGTCGTTGGTCCCTACATATACCACTATGCGGGTTACCGACGAGGGGAGTGACTGCAGCATCCTGGGGAGTTTTCTCAGGATTACCGGGACTGTGGCTCCGGGGAAACAGCAGGTAGTGGTGTTGAAAAAATGGATATTCCTTGTGATGGAGTCCCCAATAATTAGGGTGGTTGGTGGTAAAAGTGGGCGAAGTTGAGGTGGCGGACCAGTGTCTGGGCCGCGTGCTGACCGCAGGAACGGTGACTGGGGGCGGGGCTGGCTGGACAGGTGTTGCGGTGGACCGGCCGTTTCGGCCCCAGGAGGAGGGGAGTCCTTCAGCGGCCTGGGATAGTGGATGCCTCCAGAGCACAGGAGAACGGCCTCCTTAAGGAACTTGTGGCGTGAGGCCGTTGCTCGGGAAGACAGCCGGCAATCCGGGCCCGAAACAGAGCGGCTCCGGGCAGCGGCGAGCAACGGTGGGGAGGAGGGCTCCACACCATCCCCGGGCCGCCAGGGCAGCGAGCCGCAGGGACCGCCACGACGATCCCAGACACAGGGCGGCCCGAGCGGGGAGAGGTCGCGCCGGCAGCCGCAGAGGCACCAGGGACCGCGGGGGCATCGGAGCTGGAAGCCACGGGGCAGTCACCGGCTGCAGGAGTGGAGCCGCCGGAGCCCGCGGCCGGAGCACCAGCGGTCGCAGGCGGCGAGGGGCCGGTGGACCCGCCAGGTGTGGAGGTAGAGCCAGGAGCTGCATGATCACCAGCAGCCGTGTGCAGAGAGCTGGCGGCGCGCCTCCAGGCACCGAGCGAAGAACTGGGCTGTCGGCCAGGGCCTCAAAGCGGTTGAAAGGCTCAGGCGAGGAGGAGAGGCAGTCGCATCCTGAACTCTCTTTCTGTCACGGATAACAACTTCAGACCAGGATGACTGGAGGCTGGGTGTTGAGGAGGTGAAAGGCCATGGGCAGGTGGAGGTATCCCATGGAGCAGTATCCTGGAGGGCCGCTTTGAGTTGGATTATATCGATGGATTGATCGTGGGCGATGTCCAGACAGGAGGTCAGCAAGGCCTGTTTATTCTGCAGCTCCTGGGAAAGTCGACGGATGTCTTTTTTGAGGTCAGTGATCTGTTTATTTGCCTTAATGAGAGAGGTGTTTTTGCAGGCCATGATTGTTGTGAATGTGGGCTCCTGCTAGCAGCGGGGAGCTAACAACAAACAGCTAACAGCTCTCTGCTACACCAGGGTTTTGCACTGCTGATTTGGGATCCAGAGATTAGGATCCAAAGATTAGTTCTTTAATTAAAAAGAAAACACTGCAAGCGTGTGTCTCATTGTCGTATTGATGTTGGCCTTGAAGATCCTGAATCAGTCGAGCAAACTAGGCCTCAAATGTGAAAGAGCTGTAAGGAGCAACACCTGCAGCCAAGCCTATACAGTAGGGATGTAACGGCTACCGGTGTCATGGTAAACCATGGTAAAATTCCAGACGGTGAAGGTTACCGTTTAAGTTTTAATTGCCATGGTAACCGCTGCTGTCGATAACCACGGTGTAGAAAACTTGCGAGATACGCATGTGCAGCGCGCAACGTGCGCTTGTTATGTAGTGAAGAAGACATGGCGGAGGGAGAATGTGATAAAGCGGCCGTCAAGGCATTTTTCCGTCTTCAAAGAGAACCAAATCTGGGCGTATTCTGGTTATTATGAGAATGCTCAGGGACAGCTAGTCGAGGATGGCAGCCCTATCTGCAGGAGCTGCGAGAAGAAAGTTGCTTTGAGGGGCGGCAATACATCCAATTTACTTACTTTCACTTTACGACCATCACCCTCAACTGTTCAGCGAATGCAAGGTAAGCTAACCTTAAGCTCGGGTGCATGTATGTCGAGTTTTCTCTGTCTAATTTGCTGTTGTCACTGATGTAAACTGACCAGATAGTGGTATAACGGAACGAAGTTGATCCGTGATTTGGCACTATTATCTGAACCGTTTAGTATTTGTAGATTTCACTTTTTAAAGTCGACCTAATAATTCCCCAAATATTGATGCAGAGCTGCAGTGAGGAGGATTTGAGACAAACATGTACTGGGTGGACTGAGTTAGTGAAGGCAAACTGACTGAGATGACTGACTTTCATCTCAGCTCCGTTCACCGGAGCAGCGTCTACCTGTGGCTCAGCAGCCATCTGACCAATCAGACTGACCGAGTCCGCTGACAACAGACGAGCAGGTAGAGAGACAGACAGCCAATATATATATAAGTGATATCAGAAATATATAATAATATAATACTATTTGTAGAATAGACTATATATAAAGAATAATAAAATGGTGAATATAACAAGTGTCTAGATAGAGATAAGAGCCAAAATAGAGTATTCATAATTCATTTAACAATTATCCTTTTTGTTTTGATATAAAAAATTATCCAACCTGTTTCTAACAAAAGTGATACGATCTAAATTGTGAGTTTTGTGATCTGTTGGTTGCACCCTTAGTATTGACCGTAATAATCAATAATGACATGTTCTATTCATTTTTTCACAGAGAGGATCTGCTGACCAATCGAGTGCTACTGCCAATACATCTCATTCTACTGTATTTAAGGTTTATTTTGCACAGTTTTGATACATTCTTTTATACTTATATAATGTTGATTTTGCAGTGTTTTGTTAAGGTTTTGGATTTGGACTATATTGATATATAATAAATCTATTTAAATATAAATCTTGGTGAAATTATTTCAATTTATCAGTGTATCTGTGTTTTTTCAGCATTTTGAAGACATACCGCGGTATACCGATAACCATGATAATTTTTGTCACTATTACCGCGTCACAATTACCCAAGCACCAAGCTCTTCAGCAAAGCCTCACTGTTGCTTTCTTAATCTACAGTTTAATATCGCTGTCAGACCTACAAAGAAACACATTTGTCACAAGTGTCCAGTTACTTTCCAGTTACTAAAGAATAATCGACAGCAGCCAGAACCCAGAATTCTATATAAAAAATTAAATGCACTCACTGTGCATGTTACGTGTGCCTTGATTAATGAAGTTTAATAAGGTTTAATGATTTTTGAGACATTTATGTTGTAACGTTCTTGTAAAGAAAATGTAAAATTTGAATAGACCAAGAAAAACTGTGCATGCCGAGAAAGGTATATAATAGAGACCATGGAGATTATAGACTTTAGCCTCCTGTAATACAAAGCTCCTCATTTCTGAGAGCTCTGTAGAACAGCAGGATTTGACTGGGATGTAGGAGACTCTATTTGTGTATCAGATAATCTAATCCTATTGCCCGCAAGATCAGCTCCCACACAGCACAAGTCTCTGCGGCTGAGAGAACCATACAGTAGCACTCACCTGGCTCGCGTATAGCAAATTGTTAAGGTCAAATGGCAGATTAACATAGGAAGCACACCCACTTTGAGATTGAGGATTCTATTTTCATGAACGCAGTGGATAGATAGCAGTAAAGGGCTCTGTCCACTTAATCCCGGCATGGTAAAAGCACTTGTTATGGACAGGTTTGTCAAGAAGATATAGGGTGGGCCCAACTGAATACATTATCATACATTACAGATTGGCGTGTTAGATGTTGAAACAATCGCGACCAGTCACATTCACTACTATCATCCCCTTTTAACTTAGAACTCTCCCTGTCATGGCACCATGACAGTTGAGACTCTTCCTCAGAGGAAACTTATTACTGTCTAAAAAGTGCAGAATTTCACATATTAGTACAGCAGCTTAGATACACTGCCAAGATCACATAATGACTCACTTTCGATTTAATTCAGGACAAGAAGATCCACTGGTCACCATGTTTTCTGTGCCAAGTTTATTAGTCAAATTGATCCATACAATAACTATCAGCACTTACTTAACAGAAAGCCATATATGTTTGTCTCCTTTCCTTTAATTGTTTCAGGATGATTTTCTTACTATAATGTCTCCAGGTCAAGAAGAGAGGTGTAAATGAAAGGGAGGGTTGGCATGCCCATCTATACAGTTTTCAGTTGCTTGCTTGCTTTCAAGCATAAGCTAACATAAGCTAAGCTAACATAAGCTAAGCTAACGTTTCTAAGTGCCTACATGTTGCCTCCCAGGTTTGCCCTACCTTGTATATAGAGGTGTTTGACCTGCAGCCATGCCTCAGAAATGAAAAAGTATCATTCCCTTCTCTCCATGTTTTTGGATTAAAGCAACATTATGTAACTATTTTTGCCTTGAAATAAAAGTTACAAAATCATTCTAATGTGACAGTAGCCTAATTCACACTGCCCATTGAGTGGGGGGATCCTGCACCAATTCTCTGCATCCTCCTCTATGTAAAAGTCTCAGAGGCAGCGAGTTATTCCATTTACTCTCTGTAGAGTGGCAGATCTACCGACAGCAAAACAGGCCCACAGCATAATACCACCAGCACCATGCTGGACAGTAGGTATGATGTCCTTGGGGTTAAAAAGGCCTCACCGTCTCTCCTCTAAATATATTGCTCAATTTGGCCAAACAACTCCGTTTTTGTTTCATCTAACCACAGAGTTTTATTCCAGACCTGTTGAAATGGCTCCAAGTGACTTTCCTGATTTGTTCAAATCAATAATGAGCTCTTTCAGATCAATGCTGAGGTCCTTGGACTTTCCCATTGTAGTGTTTGTGATGGAGTCTAATGGCTACATCAAACAAGCCCTTTTAGAGGAAGCTCTGGAAATGTTTTGTGGACTACAAAACTTCACTCATCTTTCCATCTGCATTAGGGTGAGTAAATAATGACTTAATTATTTTTGGGTGACCTTATCATTTAAATCTTGCACCTACCCCGTGTTTTATTTTTTTTGCACTTATCCAAAAAGTCTTATATTCCTACTGCTGAATACCCAAGCACTCAGCACACACACTCAAAGCAAAGGTCCCTGTAAACCTGAACGACTAGCTGCAGTGGGGGTTCCAACATCACTGGAGTAAACTGACCACATCTAAATGGTTGCAGCAAAGCTCAACGTGAAAACAAGGTCATTATGACTCCTTCTGAGAAAATATCAAACCTTAATTAAATTGACACATGACAGTCCGTCAGTGAAAATTCCTGCCACTTTCAGCCAAGCTGTGCCATTGTTGCTGGTTGTTTGTAGAGCTAATGATACTGTTTAGTGAAGAGATTTACCTCCCTACTAAAATCATTGATATCTGGCGCAGGTGAACTATTGGCAAAATTAATTTTTTATTTGACAGAATACTGTAAGCTTCTGATTGGCCAAGTTAAAAATGACTGACAGCCTCGAAGTCTCCATTCTGCGGGCACACACTACGCAAAGATTCTTTCACCCTGGCTGAAAATATAGCACTTATCACTGATTTCAGTCAATGTAGAACATTTTAAATCTACAGTCTGTACTTTACTTACTATATAATATTAACCTTGCTTATTTAAATCATTTATGTTTCAAAGTCATTTTCCTTGTTCAATGAATGTGTATGTTATTCTTCTTCATTTGGGGAGTGGTAGGGTGGTGCTCAGCACCTGCAATTGACCAGCCACTACTATAAATCATGACTGTATTATAGACCTGAATACTGTGGTGTCGCTCAGGCTTGTGTCCAATTTTACCCAGTAACCACTTGCAGTACTGCAGCATAAAATTCCTCTGCTTTTCCACCCATAGAGAACTATTAAAAAAAGAGAGGTCAATTATGACCCCTTTTTTTTTTCTTTTAATTTTTTGGTGTATGTGTCAGGCGAGAAATTCTCATTAGACTGAATAGGCGCTATCTTTGGGGTCACTCTCTAGTTCTTAGCATAAATCTGTGCTGTAAAACTGTTTGCTAACATTTTTGCCGTTTTAACAATGTAAGGTGATAATATCTCAATGTCGTATTAGAGCATATTGAGCATCTATGTTCTGCTGCCGCCAAGTGGCCAAAAAATACAGTTTAAAATCCTCAATAGGCTACTGTACAAACAATCCAGGGAAAACCTATGGGCACGCTGTGTGTCCCATATGACTGTCACAGTATTTGCTACTTGTTATGCCAAACACTGCATTTTATCAAAGATAATGCAATGACGAAATTGTGCGATGGCTTCCCCCTAAAAAGGACAATACAAGCATCATCATCATCATCCTGAAAAAGTGTCTGCAACCGACCTAAAGCTGGGACAGAAGCTATTCTACACCAGCAAAACAGGCAATATTACCATAACATAAATGTGTATAAAAACCTTCATATTTCTTTATAGAGAGTACGCCTCATGCTGCTGAGCTGATGTTTACCTCCTTGTTGAAGCTCTGAAGAGCCGTCAAAACAGTGTCTTGCTCTCCCGTCTCCATTTTTTCTATGATGGCATTTACATCCATTTTCATCGTCATTGAGCTAGCTGCAGCCTCCTCCTGAACTCACCGTCAGAGCAGCTTTCTGTTTGTTTGCCAGTCAAATTGTATATACACGCTATGGCTGTCACCACCCACCAATGACGGCATGATGTCTGAATCCCCACCAGCCGGCGAGAAGCGATTAACGGAGAGGATTAGTGCAAAATAAGTGCTGCGTTCAGGTGCTCCAGGGAAGGACGGACGAACCAAATTTCCTGGTTAAAGTATTTGCATATTGCTCAGAAGTGCAGTTACTCTTAAATTTCAAATGGTAATCTCTAATGTCCTATCTTTTGTTTAATAACAACAACAACAACAACAACAACTCCTGCCGGAGTTAGTGATGAGCAGACAGCAGGCAAACATTGAAACTATGTTGAATCAACATTCCTTTGTCAACAATAGGCCATTGAATCAACGTTGAAATTGAACGTTGATTCAATAACATGTTTGCACCATTTTTTAATATTGAAACAACATTGAAATCCTGTCCATAGATCAACGGAATTTCAATGATATTTCAATTATAAGGAATATTGAAACAATGTTGATATCTCATTATTGAATCAACGTTGAAATTCTGACCTTAGACCAACAGAATTCCAATGGTATTTCAATTATAAGGAATATTGAAACAATGTTGATATCTCATTATTGAATCAACGTTGAAATTCTGACCTTAGGCCAACAGAATTCCAATGGTATTTCAATTATAAGGAATACTGAAACAATGTTGATATTTCAACTTAAATAGGATCATCATGATTTCAATGCAATTTCAATTGTCCTTGAGCCAAATAATAATAATAATAATGCTAAATTATTATTATTATTATTATCATTATTATTATTATTATTATTATACATCCTGGTTTATTTAAGTCCAGGATGTGCAAAAGAGGCGAAGCTTTTAAAATAATTGGACCACAAAGATGTGAAGACAAATTAATTTATTTCATTTTCATTAAATCATGTTCAATCAAATCATTTAAATCATTCATTTAAAAAAAAAAAAATAATCACTCGTCCACATTAGCCGGCTCACTCTCTATGGCGGCTCTTCGTCCAGCCCCTCCAGCCCGGTCTGGCGCGTACCTCAACCACTTTTGTACGGCCTGCGCAAAGGCAAACTCGTTCACTGGCGTGCCGACCTGCTTTGTTAGAGAACCTTAAACAGAAAATACAAGTACAATGCAAAATAAGTTAACATATTCTTCAGGTTATCCTTCCCCTACAATAAAAGCCCTTAAAACTTCAAACAGGATGAGTTTGCAAAAGATTTTGTCTTTATTTTTGTTTGATGAAAAGTTGTCATAGTTAGATAGCATGACTTCACTGGAGACTTTTAGAAGCTAACCGGCGTTTTCACACCGAGTGTGCCCACGCTGAGGGTCGTCTTGCAGAGCGTACACTGCACTTCAGATTCATTATTTTACGGCTTTTAACCAACTGAATTCTGGATGTTCAAGCCAACACTTGTTGAATAAACATTTTCACATAGTTGTAGAAGATTCCACAGTCGAAGTCTTTCCTGAACTGGTGAAGTGTGCGGCGATAAATTCCGACCGGGCTGTAGGTAAAATGCCACTTAGGTTCCTGCATACTTCAGACAGAAGAACAGCGCACAGAGCTGACTGAGAATCTCAGCGACACAAAAACAAAAAAGGCGACGACGGAAGCGGTAAAGTACGGAAGCGCATTGCATTCACTGGATAAAAAAATAAATAAAATAGACACCTTATCATCATACTTTTACAGTAAATACTCCCTGGGAATAAACTGAAAGTATCACGAAGGTATCCTGGATTTCAAAGTAAAGGACGACGTAAGAAACAACAACAACAACAACAAAAACACTGCTATGCTTCGGTGCTCAAGTTCAGAGACCAATTCTATATCAGGTCTGCCTTGTGGGTTGGGATCAGTACAGATTTTGTCAAACTGCTGCAGGATATCTGACTCTGCAGCCTCAACCATAGATTTAATTTTCCTCCTCTTTGACCAGCGTGATGTCATTGTGCAAGTGAAAATTGTTTGCAGAAATCAAATAAAACTATTGTTTGGCTTACTTTGTCTCTTACTTTGTTACTAGTGATCTGTAAGTGAACAGAAAAGATGAAAGGTGTTAACACAGCAATTGATGATCCGAGAACAGTTCTCAAATAATACACAATGTGATGATTACTTGTACGATTCTATTTACCAAATGTTTCCACCCAATGTTTACATCTACTGTATCTGACCTGTATAATTTCTTGATGGTCAGACATGTGCACACATCAGAAAAATAAAGGTGCAGGAGCCACAATATTTATTGTAAAACAAAAAAGAAAAGAAAAAAAGAGTAGTATATTGTAAGTCGGCTATTATTATCTCTATTTGGGAACTTTATCCATTTACACCATTCCTGCCTCAGTACTCTATTATTTATTTGTTTTATTTTAGTATCTCTTTTATTTTTCCAATCATGTATATGATGTTTTATTACATTGTGTGTGTTTTTTTTTTTTTACTACGTTAGTGGTGAAGAGACCGTGGGCTCGGACTGCGTTTCCATGGTGATTAGGCAATACTGACTCAACTGACTCGCACAACCCGGTTCAATTTAGTGAGGGATTTACAATGACTCGAATCCTTAAAATGAACCGTATTTTCAGGCTCTTGATTGGTTTTTCGTTGTTCGCGTTTTCCGCCATTCTTGCATCTGTTCTTCTTCTGTTGTTAACTTGTCTTCTTCTTCTGGGTTTCCGGCAGGCTGTACGCTAACCAGCGTAATGCTGCCCTCCACCGGTCATTACCAGAACTACTTGACAAAATTTTCTCTCGTCTTCTTCACCGGCCGCTGCCTACGCCTACTTTACTCTCATTTCCGGAATTAGCGCCCCCACAGACAGGACAGGAGAGATTAAGTACTGACGGTGAAAACGGGGTAAATCCATTAGGCCTATGTGTGTTGTAATAATATATCGATATTTGCCGTCAGTGTATCGATTATTTATTGCGACAGAGAGCACAACAATATACTGCACTTTTTGTTAAGATTGCCGCATCAGGTTTTTGTGCGTGCAGATGTGTCTGGCTAGCCTGCTAGCACTAGCTAGCATGAATCCGTGGCAGCAGACATTTAAGTGGTGCTGTGGTCTGAGGATAGCCTGTTGCATTTTTCACGATCAGGCTACTACCAGAGCCCGTCTATTCGCTGGTGCTAGATAATACTATCTGCTGACAGCGGTATAATTGAACATTTGGAGCATCACAGAAATAAACAGGACTCAGAAGTTTTACTACTGCAACTAGTTCCAAGTGAACAACGACGTAACGTTAGCCATCATCACTGAGTTGCTCCGCTCTAGAATCGTTGTTTTAACATTAGTTGATGACTGCGGCGCTGCGTGGATTTCTAGGCTAACCATGTTAACTAAACAAATGGTACATTTCATTCATACGGACGGACGGACACTATCATCTTACCTGGTTGTAATGGTCCCAGCTCCAGAAGTGAGATGTCCACTGCCCAGTCGTTTTTTCTCCCATTCGTATTTTCCCGGTCAACCAGAAATCGATCATTTTTCAATCATATTTCAATCATATTTCCCGGTCAACCAAAAATCAATGCATTTTCCATCATATTTCCAGGTCGTCTATTAATTGATGGTTTTTCGACAATAAGTCGTTTCCCGGTCAACTCTAAATCAATGACTTTTCAACATTGGCGATATCACAAGGTCAATCAAATATCGATGCTTTATCAACCATACGGGTATAACTACAGGTCAGTGTTGTTCCAATGTTGTTCCAATGTCGTGCTATCAACATTAAATAACGTCGAGGTTTCATTGATATGCTAATGATGATTCAACATTTATTTTGCATTGAAATGTCAATATCAACCATTACGATGATTCTGATGGAAAAACAATATTGATTCAATGTTTGCTTGCTGTCTTTTACTGTACTGAATCTCTAGAATCCGTTCATTAAAATGATTCGTTCAAATGATTCCTTCACCGAATCGTTCAG
This sequence comes from Diplodus sargus, assembly GCA_903131615.1. Lineage (NCBI taxonomy): Eukaryota > Metazoa > Chordata > Actinopteri > Spariformes > Sparidae > Diplodus > Diplodus sargus. The sequence goes on along the minus strand of CAEMYA010000576.1, from coordinate 712,920 downwards.
TGCTCTCCAACTCCCTGAACTGATAGACGGCCAAACGATCCGTCATTCAGTTCATGATTCAGCCCTGAGGTTCACGTTCACTTACTGAGGGACGGTGCGTTCACGGACTACAGTACACAGTCATTCGCGGGAGACGCAGCGCTGCTTTGAGTGAAATTAGTGAATTTAGTGAATTAGTGAAAGTGTCCTCTGTACACAGTAAAATCACTTAACATAATGCTAAACGGATGTTAGCAACACAGCGCTACTTTTAGCAGAGGGGTTACTGAATGTGAATCAACTCCTCTGCCCTGAGTGAGTGAGTAAGTAAGTGAGTGAGTGACACAGCGCCACTATCAGCACAGTACGTGAACGAGAATCACGTCCTCAGCGACGCGAATCATGAGTGAATCAGTCGTTTGCGAACGACCTGCTGAGGACGCAAAGACCCACGCGATTCGTCATGGAAGCAGGCGACTAAGAGAGCTCCGATTTTTAACATCTAAGGATGGATTTAGGCTATAGGTTATGCCAACTATAAGCGGTATCTCTAGCAAGACAGATAATCTTCACTTTTAGCGGAGGAAAGTCTCTGATAAAAGAAGGGGGGAAAAAAGGAAATATCTGCCAGCTTAATTAACCTGATAAGTGACAACACCTGGGACGCCGACAGCCACCATCATGGCCACCTGACTCCATGCCGAACCCGCCTGAATCGAAGAAAGTGAGATCCGAACCAACTCTGGCTGAGGTAGGCTACAGGACACTATCATAAAGCTGCTGGGGAAAAAAATAGACGAAAGAGCTGATTGTCTGGAAAAGAAAGTAGAAGGCCTGGAGAAGTTGATTCAACACAACGCAGCAAGTATCGACACCTTGAAGGAAAACGCAGAGTTCCTCTCCGAAGAAATTCAGGATATGAAAAGAGATGTAACCGCTGTGAAGAAGGTAACTACTGACCATGACAAAAGGATCTCTGAGCTGGAGGACAAGGTGAACGATGCTGAACGTTACCAGAGGCGCTGGAACTTATGACGGACTTCCAGAGGGAGAAGACGTCAAGCAGCGGGTGATGGACATCTGCCGGGCAATTGCTCCAGAGCTCGGGAATCTTCTTCATCTCCACATAGACGTCAGTCACAGGGTGGGAAGAAGAACTGAAGATAAAGTACGACCAGTCATCACACGTTTTACCTCTACAGCAACCAGAGAGATGGTTTGGAAAAGCGCCAAGAACGCGGACTATCTCACATCCAGGAAAATCCGAATCGGAGAGGACTTGACATCGAGGGACAAAGAGACTAGAAATAAACTGTGGCCCCACATTGAGACAGCACGCAAGGAGGGAAAGAAGGCTTTCTGCAGGGGGGCAAAAGCCACAATCGATGGCAAGGAACTGCGATATGCTGGATGACAGCAAGTAAGAGAAGACTTGGCATAAGTTACCAGGTATAACATTAAAGTAGGCCGTTAAAATGGGTGTTAAATTATTTTATTTTTTTCCTTTCTCTTTATTTCTCTCTCGGAGTGTGTGTGAGCGAGACACTGTCCCTATCACTGTGCTTATTGAATGTTAGGGGTATCCGAGACAATTTGAAGAGGAAAGCTGTCTTTTTTCTCTTTAAAAAATGTAACGCTGATTTTTATTTGTTACAAGAGACTAGGGCTGGGCGATATGGCCTCAGATCAATATCACGATATATTGAGCAACTCACCTCGATAACGATAAGTAGGCCCCCCCCCACCTAAAAAGGGAACAAAAATCCTGCGTATTTACAGAAATGCCACTTTAAAGGACTATTTAGTAGTTAAGAACATCTGAAAAGCACAGATTACTTGAAATGACAACAACTGAACAAGTTTAAAAGTATAAAATATA
>CAEMYA010000576.1:687793-700134 GCA_903131615.1 Diplodus sargus | reverse complement strand
AAAAAAAAAGGTAATCTGAGATTCCATGATAATTACCCGCTTAAGAAGCAAGGTGTAAGCTATGGAAATACCATGTAGTACAACTTGTAAAGACCTCGAAGCTATACTGTACAACAGCATACCAAATCATTGTCTCCAGCGATGAAGAGGCTGCGACACACTTCTGGCCTTGTCTGTATCACTTTGATGAGGTTATACACTTTCAGGCCCTCACATAGTTGTTGGAGCATGGGCATGCGTTTTGTCATCACGTGAAGTCGAATTGTCCTGAATACAGAAAAATTAACTTCACACTGTTGCCTCTGTGTAGCACTGAAATGGTGGGAGGGTGCGAATACAGCGATGTAAGAACACTCTATTACAAGAAAAGATCCTGCACGAAAACTCCTACTACAGTAAAAGTAAATAAGTATTATCAGCTTTTTGTAGTTAAAGAATACAAAGTACAATATTAAACTATCATGGAAATGGAAATACCTAGGTGAAGTACAACTACCTTCAAATTGTACTGAAGTGCAGTATTGATGAAAGGTACATTTTAGTTACGCTCCACCACTGACGTTATGGCAGCAAGCTCAAGAACAACGCCATGAAAAAGGCTTTGCTACTATATGCGGGCAATACTATTTCCTTGTATTCCTATAGTAAAACATAACAGACTTTCAACATTTTAACAGGAGCAGAGTGCCTCGAAATCATTTGGCTTTACTCAAATGGTCAAAAAGATTTCACATTCAAGCCAAAGAGCACCTTGGAAAAGACTTTTGGAAAGCACTTGCCATTATTGTCACATTTATTGAGGGGAAAACAAACAACACATGGCAATCTGGGGTCACACTGCAATGTGTTACATCAACGATAGTATTTACCTCAGTATGCTGTCTTTGTGCTCCATGTCTATTTTCCCTGTGTAGCCACAGTCCACGATGTCTTGGATGTGGGCTGTCATGTCATCTGCTTCTTCAATCTTAAATAATCACACCCAAAACATTAAATTATACATTTATTCTCTCCAGTATTAAGTAGTATATGTGAAGCACTTTAAGACAATATTAAATATTAAATTGTTACAATGTCTGAAAAAAAAATCAACTTACCGCTTGTATCATAGTGAGTGAGTGGTATCATAGACATCAGCAGCAGAAAGATTGCCAGAGACAAGGAAGTCGTAACACCATTTTTGCAAGTACCGTGGTGCTGGTCCTCCTTGTGCTATGCTCACTGCAAAAATTTCCCCTGCAGCCCTACGAACAAGAACAAGATATTTTAAACAATGTAAGTACAAGGGGAAGTCTCAGTTCTGTTTCACAATCAGAATCATATGTATATATATGCACCTGAAAAGCTCGTTATCCAGGTCATTGAGCGAGTATTTGGGCATCTTTCCCTTTTCACCATCACCTTCAAAAAGTCTTTTTTCTATCCCAGCCACCATTGCTATAATCCAGAACAAAGCAAGTCAAATCTTGGAGACTGTCAAACAAGTACAGAGGAACGTGTCTGATTATTCAACTCATATGACTCTATTTAATTAACTGCTCTGTTATTCTAAAACAAAACACTCTGAGTTTACCATCTCAGGCTGAATCAACTCAGAAGGCACCTCAGTTCAAAAGTCAAAGAAAACAAAACAACAGAATAAACAAGACCACAAAGAAATGATACACAACCCACAAGTAACGATTCTTCATTTGATTTTTACCCTGTGACAAAATTACTCATGAATGTCCAGTACTTACCAGACAGAAATTCTTTTCTTAGGGCCCCTGTATCAATCCCCGGCTCACCCAGGAATGTAACTTTCAAGGGATTAACTGGACCGCCATTTTTTTGACGTTTCCACATCTTAAGACCTCTGTCCACCACATTCTCCCGAGACACACATAAGTCAAAGGTCTTGTCGGTGTCCACCTGAGATCTGACCCACATGATGACATCCTCCTCACTGTAAGAATATATCAAATCTGCTTAAAAGCACATATAAAAGCATTATATTAAAAAAATACAAATAAATAATAATAATAATAAAAATATTACCATGAGATAAGATCCAAATCAGCCTGAAGTGTATCTCCTTTACAGGCTCTGTCCTCAGGACTATAACAATAAAGGCAATCATTATTGATCTTCACAGATAATATGCTGTCAAAATTAGTGTACAAACCAGACATCTGGCCTTCCAAGTCTCAAAAAATAATAAATGCAACATTTCACATAACACATACAAACTTATAAATGTATCTACAGACTACGAAAAAAATGTCAGACGACCAAAAACAATTACCTGTGTCCACAAAAACTTGCATGAACCTCTACATCTGAGGCAGGGAAGGCGCTGTTGCAAATAGGGCATTGGACCTCATCTTCCTGCATGCAGGCATATGAATTAACAACCTGAGCAAAAAGCTACAGGCAAACTCTTATCATCAAAACAGTAAAACAGCGACAGTAGTACTATAAAAAAAAAGTGCTCTACTTGTTGATGGCTGTGGTCTTCACAGGTTGATGAAGCAGATCCAGATGTAGACTGATCAACAAAGATCAAATCTTCATCCTAGATGTAAAACAGGTGCAATAACACCTCTTTAATATTATGTCAGAGCTAAAGTTCGGGTGTTAAAAACTTTCAACAGTAACTTTTAGCAGACTACTGTGCCACTGTCATTCAGTCTACTCAACAGACTTCATATTTGCTACAACATAAACTATATTTGGTTCACAGCTTAAAGATGGCTCAAACAGTCAATATACACACATATTAAACTTGTACTAACTTTGATAATTAACTGTAAGACATTTCACCTGTGTTTCAGGGCTACACTGGTCAATATGGAGTGCCAGCATCTGAAGAGGCATCATTGCGTTGCAATCCTTGCAGCTAGCCTTTGGCATGAGGGCAAACTCAGGAGCATTAGCAGGGAGCGGTGTAAGGTCCAGTTCGTCCTGAAGAGGAACAATATACAGGACAAACTTCCCTCCCCCGGAAGCACTTTTTAATATGGCCCCAGTGTAGCCCTCAGCCTCTAAAGGAATAATTGAAAGTTTCCTCCTTCCATTTCCACCTATTAAAATGACAAACAATATAAGGACATAAACCATGATGTATTCATGTTTTTTCTGCAGTATTAACACAGCAAACATAGAGGAAGTTGCATTTAAAGTACAGTAATTATGTACCTGCTGCTTTAAAGAGGAGCCACCTGTCCTGGAGCTGTGTCATCCTGTGGAATGTCCTCACAAGTAAACTGGACAACTACATTAAAATGAAATATTTTTTGAGGGAGAAATTTCAGTATATGAAAGGCATTGCACAGATCCCTTGATGACACAGGCAATTAGGCAATGTACTTGCTTCAACATGCATAATACCTCAACATGTGACATGTCAGAATCTACTGACACAGTCCTCTTCCCCAGGTCAGCTTGCATAAAAGATAACTCCTCCCTGGGGTTTGGAGTTACTCCCACATTAGATGCAAGTAAAAATAAGGAAACATCGAACGGCCTCGATATCTTTACAGCCTTGGCTGTAGGCATTTGACCTCTGGGGAGTGGTCTTTTCTTTCCTCTGAAGAATCCAGGGAAAGACCTGTATGATTGTAGAAAAATAATGTCATAAGTTCCAACTTAAAGTAAGCCGACTGTCAAGCCACATGCACCACATCCAAGTACCAGAGAAAATAATACAGATACACAAATTAAACCACACAACATAAATCAGCAGCTCCATCATTGCGCTACCATCATGGCAAAGCCAGAGTGATGCAATTTATTTTACCTGAATAATCCCATACTATTAATGGTGAAATTACAGGTACAGTATAATGTCTACAGTAGAAACAATGTAGAAAAAGTAGAAATGTACAGTGTTGAAAGCCTAACTTGGTCATGTTCTCTCCACATGAAGAGAAGAGACTGATCCTGATAAGATACATGTAACGTGAAAATGTGCATTTACATGACACATTTAGGTCTTCAATTTACATGGGTGCAAAACTGTCTACCTAGCCATTTCAGTCTGGACTGAGAGTCGCTGACTCTGTCCCTGTCCCTGTCCCTGACTCTGTCCCTGTCCCTGTCCCTGACTTTCATTAGGCATTGCCCTTGAAATCAGAGACAGGAGGTGTCTGGCCGTCTCTGTGGCTTCACGTGCATCATACTGGAAAGGGATTTCACATGTATGGACATTGGTAAAAGGACATCAGTACATTACAGTGCAATGCAGTACTGTCACTTAGGCTGTACAGAAACAAATTAAGCAATGACTTACCCTAGCTTGTGACTGTTGTTGGTTTTCCATCCTGGCATTAAAAGAAAAACGGACGTATTGTTTTGACAGTATTTATGTAACATTGCATAACAATAAAAGTCATGGTCAATAAAAACCAGCAGCGGATGAAGATCAATGTAGTGTTCCCAATGAATCTGTAGATCCATTCCATAATATAACAGACACATAAATCTGAGTTTGGTGATGTGCGTGAATTTGTGAACTTATTCGCCTTATTCGTGTGTTTGTTGACATTAGAAAATCTGTAGTGAGAACGGGAGCCCGCTACTGGCACCGCGTTCAGCGGTAGTTTAGTAATCCACGGTTGTACTGTTGTGTAGGAACTGTGACGTTTTGGCACCGCGAGTTCCATGCAACACTAAATGTTTAAATCACAGCCTCACGTTGTTAACGCCTCCCTGTAATTCACTCACTCATTAGGCTACTCCGCTCAGTCCGTGACTAGCAGAGACAACCATGTTGCTGCTAATCAGTGTGCTTGCAGCAGCAGGGCATTATAATCCATTACTTGTGTTGTTGTTGTTGTTGTTGTTGTTGTTGTTGTGAATGTGCGGCAGGCTGTAGCCAACGATACATAGCGCAATTCATTACTTATGGGAAACGTTATATGAGCAACAGGCTTACCTCCAAGCAGCACAGCACAAGGAGAAGTGGGTGTACTGCGGAAGACGTAGCTGATGCTGGAGCAGGTCAAACGAACCAATAGAAACTCTTCTCTCATCCACCAGCGTAGGCCCCGCCCATCAAGTGCAGTTGGATTTGCAAGCAAAACTTTTGGATTTGCAAACAAAGAGGACTGATTTGCAACCAAAACTTTGCAACTCGCAAAAAAAGAGGACTGATATGCAAGCAAAATTGTCGTATGTTTTTACTTACAAACATCAGTTTTGATTGAAGTTGAAGAAATATTTTCTCTCAAAAATAAAAATTTTGATTGTTACTTAGTCTTTTTTGCTCTCAAATCTCGTTTATGGTTTCAAATCTATTCTGTTTGATTGCATAATAAAGGAACAAAATTCTCTCCATAGCACTGCACTAGTAAGGAAAATTTGCCGAGAAATTACAGCTCCATCAGCTAAACTATTTTGGAATTCAAAATTTCTAGATATAAACTGGAACTCGGTGTGGACTTCAAGCAGCAGATACTGTGTCACAAACACGATAAAAGAAGTTTCTTTTATGATCATGCATTCAATTTATCCTGTCAATCGGGCCATATCCGGATATAAAGATGTTAATGTCAACTGTACGTTCTGTGAACGGGAGGAGGAAAATATTTGTCATCTTTTTTTTGAATGTTGTCATACTTATTTGTTTTGGAAGGAACTGGAAAATATGTTTGTATCTTTGACAGGCATTAAGCTTAAACTTTAAAAAGACATAATTCTCACTTATGATGAAAAAAACTTAAGGGAAAGGAACTGTTTTTGTTGAATCTTTTTATTATGCAAGGGAAATATTACATCCATAAATGCAAATGGTCATCCAAAAAAACACATTTTTATGAATTTAAAATAGAAACCAGATATTACATGCAGTTACTAAAAAATATGAAAAACAGAAAAGCTATAAGAACCTTGGAATATTATGAATTATTAAAAACAACTATATGATTTACTAGTAAAAAAAACAAAACCTGCTGAAGACGTGAATCACGTTCACGCAGCGCTGTCACTGAATCAGCGTGAACGTAAATCACGTTCGCGAACGTGATTGACAGCGCGAACGTGATTCACGTCCTGCTGAGAATCACGTTCACAGCGCTAATTTTAGCAGTACGGTTACTGAATGTGAATCAACTCCTCTGCCCTGAGTGAGTGAGTGAGTGAGTGAGTGACACAGCATTGTTCAGTATACAGGTCGACACCAAACCATTTTATAATGTTTTTATGAGTGTTTACAGCTGCTAATGTATGTAATCCTGTTACTATGATGATACATTACAGTTAAATATTGAATCTGTGTCTATAAAAAACGTTGTTTTCTAAATGAATAGACGGAGAAATGTATGTTCATTCTTCCAGCAGGCAGTTCTAAACCAGTGTGCCTCATATGCTCTGAAAACGTTGCATTAATCAAAAGGAAACCACTACAAAACGAAGCACAGATCTTTTGAGCAAAGTCATCCACTGAAGTCCGAGCTGAGGGCACGCAAAATAACCGAACTGCAAGCCCAGTATGACAGCTCTGACCGACTCAGCATGCATTCATTCACAGCCCAGAAAAGTGCAAAGGAATGTTGATTTTGATTTTGTTGCAACATAAAAAAAACATTAGTGATGGGACAGTTGTGAAGGAGTGCTTCAACACTGTTGCTGAGACATTATTTAAGGGGAAACAAAAAGACGAGTTGTGTGAAAAAATCAAACAAATCCCGATCTTAGCTTCTATAGCAACCAGATCATCTGACATATTAGCAGATGATGTATTGGCACAGCTTTATTAGATTGATTCAGATTGAACCATGCATATCCTTGGCCACTGATATCAGAGGTTACTGATAATGCCCAGCTTTTGGTGTATGTGAGATTTTTTCACAAAGATAAAGAGCTCTGTGAGGACCTGTTGGGTGTAACACCACTTGAGACACATACAAGAGGAGAGGACATATATGCAGCAATAAACTAGATGTTGAGAAACAGAGGTATAGATCTGAAACAGGTGGTCTCAGTCACCGCTGTGGTGCCCCTGCCATGGTGGGAAGAGAGAGGGGGGCTGTGCCACGGATGAAGGAGGACAACCCTGATCTTACAGCTTACCACTGTCTCATCCATGAGACTGTTCTGTGTGCTGCTCTTTCAGGAGATTTTGCTCAAGTAATGAACACAATGATGAAACTCATTAACTTCCTTAGGACACCCCCATCCCTTCAGCATCGCCTCCTGAGAGAATTTCTGGAAGATGTTGAGGCAAATGCCAATGACCTACCACTGCACAACAATGGGAGGTGGCAATGCAGTAAAGGCAATGCACTGGGATGTTTCTGGTCTATTCGAAAAGAAATGGCAACTTTCTTAGAGCAGCTCAAGAGTGAGAGAGCAATTCAGTTGCTGATTTGATGACAGCTGTTCGATCTTTCCAGAGGAAGCTGGATATTTTCAAAGATCTTGAAGGAGAGTGTACACACTTACCAAAACTGCAGGAACAGACTCGGGGTGAGAGAGTCGTTTGTCCATATGTTGACTTCATTAACAAGCTGATTGGAAACTTCAGTAAAAGGTTTGACAGATACAGCCTTGGGCAGCAGCTCCTCCTGCTAATCCAGAAACCTTTCCTCATCAGAGAAGTCAGTGGATTTCCATAGGAGGTGACACACACATTCAAGTGGGCACATGCAGGATCTCTACAGCACATTGATCTGCAAGGAAATTATGGATTAAGAGAGCATTTTGAAGCAACTGACCCTGCTACTTTCTGGATAGACTGTGTCTGAGACTGTTTTACCTGGTCTAACCAAAGTCGCACTGCACACCTTGACCATGTTTGGATCGACTTACAGCTGTGAGTCAGCTTTTTCCACTATGAACAATATCAAAAACAAGTATCTTTCTAGGCTCACAGGTAAACACCTACATACAGTCATGGACGAAAGTATTGTCACCCCTGGAACTTTTCCAGAAAATGCACCATTTCTCCCAGAAAAGTGTTGCAATTACAAAATTGGTATGCACATGTTTATTTCCTTTAAGTGCATTGGGACAACACAAAAAGCAGAAGAAAAAAGCCAAATCTGACATCATTTTACACAAAACTCCAAAGAACGACTGGACAAAATCATTTGCACCCTATTAAAACTGTGGGTAAATAATTTCATTTCAAGTATGTGATCTTCATTTAAACTCACCTGTGGCAAGTAACAGTTGCTGGCAATATAGAAATCGAAACTGAAGCCAGTTAGAATATATAAAAGTTGACTCAACCTTTGTGTTGTGTGCCTGTGTGTGCCACACCAAGCATGGAAAAGAGAAAGAAGAGCTGAGAATTGTCTGAGGACTTAAGAAGCAGAATTGTAGAAAAATATCAACAATCTCAAGGTTACAAATCAATCTCCAGAGATCTTAAAGTTCCTTTGTCAACTGTGCGCAATATAATCAAGAAGTTTATAACGCATGGAACTGTGGCAAATCTCCCTGGACGTGGACAGATGAGAAGAATTGATGAAAGAATGCAACGCAGGATAGTTCGAATGGTGGATAAACAACCTCAGTCCACTTCCACACAAATTCAGGCTGTCCGGCAGGCTCAGGGTACAACGGTGTCAGCTCGAACCATACGTTGTCATCCAGGGCTGGACTGGGACAAAAAATCGGCCCTGGCATTTTTGGCTTAGACCGGCCCCTCATAATTAGCGGAGCACAACCGACTAGTAATTGATGTATGTGTTCCCCGAAGGAATGTATTTTACCATTATCCCAAACCCAACTTTAATTATTGTGGTGAGGTCTGCATACGTTTACTCACTTGACTGGAAAACACGCTCACAAATCCTATGAACAACTAGTCTCAAACACCCCTGCTGACTTTAGAAGTCTGTCAAATAATCATTGTGGAGAGCAAATAAGTAAATTTACTAAACACATAGCTCTACCTCCTTAAGTATTCTATTTCAAGAATAATGCATCATCAACATCCTACATATCAGAATTTTAGCGTCTATTGTTAACTCCACCACTTTTGTCTACTCTGTGTAGTTCAATTGATTCTTTTATCCTTTTTATTGAAATCATCTCTAATATGTATTAGACCGGACCGGACCCTGCGGTCCGGTCGGGTTTGTCCCTCACAGTCCCTGTATTAACATTACTACCTGCTTACCGGTTGTACTACACTGTCCCTGTCAGTCAGCTGCATCTCTGGCTGCTCCTCTCCTCCCCGCTGCTGGTGTCTTCACCTTCAACCTGCTGTTGCTATGGTTCACTGCTGTCACAGGCTACAGCAGCGTCTCCAGCCAACATGTCTGTGATCTTTGCACATTTTGCAGCATCTACAGTGAGATTCTTCACTCTCTTAGCACGCAACTTCTCCGCACCCCCTTTCTTTCTCTTTGGTTGGTCCATGTTGTCACTCCCCACGCTCAACACTTGAAAACTAGCAGAAAACACTTCAAAACTAGCAGAAGTTACAGGAGACAGCGCAGAGAAGGTGGGGCCGCTGTCATACTATATCCTGATTGCTTCAGTCCACTGTCTATATTGAAGATGGACCAATGGGCCGCCCCCTCTAAATTGTGGGCCGGTCTCTTAGAAAAAAAAGAAAAAAAATCCAACAGCATCGGCCCCTGAGGACTGTCGGCCCACCGGGAAAATGCCCGGTATGCCAGATTACCAGTCCAGCCCTGTCATCATCTGAGTGAGATGAAGCGCTATGGCAGGAGACCGAGGAGAACCCCACTTCTGACACAGAGGCATAAAAAAGCCAGACTGCAGTTTGCAAGAACATACCTGAGTAAGCCTCAATCCTTCTGGGAGAATGTATAGTGGACAGATGAGACTAAGGTAGAGCTTTTTAGCAAAGCACATCATTCTACTGTTTACGGAAAACGTAATGAGGCCCACAAAGAAAAGAAGATGGTACCCACAGTACAAACTACGAAAGTTCAAAGATGTTTTGGGGTTGTTTCGCTGCCTCTGGCACTGGGTGCATTGATGTGTGCAAGGAATCATGAAATCTGGAGACTATTAAAAGATTTTGGCCCATAATGTAGGGCCTAGTGTCAGAAAGCTGGGTCTGTGTCAGAGGTCATGGGTGTTCCAGCAGGACAATGACCCAAACATACCTCACAAAGCACCCAGAAATGGTTGGAGACAAAGCGCTAGAGAATTCATAAGTGGCCAGCAATGAGTCCGGATCTAAATCCCATAGATCACCTATGGAAAGATCTCAAAATTGCTGTTGCGAGAAGGCACCCTTCAAATCTGAGAGACCTGGAGCAGTTTGCAAAAGAAGAGTGGTCCAAAATTCCAGTTGAGAGGTGTAGGAAACTTGTTGATGGTTATAGGAAGTGATTGGTTTCAGTTATTTTCTCCAAAGGGTGTGCAACCAGATATTAAGTTGAGGGTGCCAATGATTTTGTCAGACCAACTTTTGAGTTTTGTGTAAAATGATAAAAATTTGACTTTTTTCTTCTGCTTTTCTTGTGTTGTCCCAATGCACTTAAAGGAAATAAACATGTATACCAACGTGTAACGTGTATACCAAAAGGGGTGCCAATACTTTCGTCCATGACTGTATCTGCATGAGAATGGCAGTGACTCCATTGCAGCCAAGATTTAAATTACTGGCAGGGCTAAAAACAGAAAGAAAATATACTAAAAGTGAAAAGGCTCAAGGCCCTGTCTGCACTTTTTTTTTTTCTCTAAAAGAGCCACTTTTAATTTATTGTTTTCTGAATATGTTGACTTTTTTTTTACTGGAAATGTAGGCCTTAACTTCTTTAGGCTGGGACTTCTTTAATTTAAGGGGGAAAAAAAGGTTATTCAAGGCTCTGTTTGCACTTTTTTATTTCTTTGATACTGAGGTTTCTATCTTCTTTATCTTGAGGTGAAGGCCTTGATTTAATTTGCCTGAGACTACGCCTGGGAAATTTGAGTAACTGGACCTCAGTGACTTTTAATTAAATACCCCAGACCTATCATACGCGCACCTGTGTAGTTTCACTGTGATTTTGCCAGAATACATGCTGTAGAAGGGTGTCTTGGCGGAAAAGCTGTGTGGCAAGAATAAACAGTTAGATGAGAGTGCTGTCCTTATTTTTCTTCTGTTTATTCACTACAGGAGGGATTCAGCACCCCATTGTGAAGCTATATTCGTGAGTTGAATGCATTGTTTCTTATTTGTAATAAATATTAATTTACAATTCCATCTTGTTCTTGCTCCTTTGTGTCTTCTGTCTGCAAGATTAAAGAATAAAATACATTTTACACTGGGGTAGATTGATGTACAGTTGGCTATAGACAAGTAAGAACAGGCTCTCCAGGTGATGCTCAGAATTATGCTATGGCGGTTAAGGTTAGGTTCTGACAATAGTAAAATAAATAAACTGCGGTAAATAATAAACCACGATGCCATGGAAATCGTCTAAAAAAATGTCTGCATTTTACAATTTTACAGCAGTAACCTTTTTCAGTTATGTTTCTAAATTATAGTTTTCTATAATTACAGGCAATTTAGTATCGTCTTGATTGTTGGTTTGGTTTCACCTCTCGACACTAAAGTGAAAGTGATTTCAAAATACAGCACTTCTGCTGTCATGATCAGCCCCCTTAGGTAAACGGGGCGTTTCTCGACGAGCAAAGGGCGTGTTCGGACTTGGAGAGTATGTTCGATTTATAGGGCACAGGAAACAATCGAGCGGGGTTAATGTTTGAATCAACGAATTTTCATCCAAATATAGTTTTCTAGGAATCGAAATACAATTCAATACATTTAATAATATTATTCCACTACCACATTACTTTTACTAAATATACACAGTTAATATAACAGTATAAACCCCGTTGTCCGGGCCACAGAATATTTTACTTCGATTAAACGACGTTGTGCAGTGGCATGCACCATAGCCAATACAATCTCGAGGAGTGGTTTGAGCGATGGCCTAACAACCAATAGTTTTACTGTGACAGTTTGAGTGACAAACGCTGTAGCTGTAGTGGGGGAAGGGGTCGCAGAAGTTGACGAAACCGCCATCTTGAAAAGTGCCCTCCGATGATCTCCCCTTTCGCGCCTGTCAGAATCAGTTTTAAACGCTTTATTTTCCTTACTGGAATTTCTTATCACCTATCTGTTCGTTTTATTAAGGCCTTGGACTAATGGCAAGATAAGCTACAGGCTGGAGACTCGCCGTTTACCGTTGTCTATCGGTAGGTACACTTGTCAGCCCATGCACTTGGTGCTGCAGAGACGATTAGCCAGCAGTCTTCAGATAGCAGGCTAACGTTAGCTGGCTAGCAAGAAGCTCACTTGGCCATCTTAACACTGTGCTGTCAGACGGTCTTGGTGTACCTATAGCTAGCTAGGACAGGGGCAATATTAACATGTCATATTAGTGAAA
>CAEMYA010000576.1:633269-670840 GCA_903131615.1 Diplodus sargus | reverse complement strand
TGTTTCTTGCAACTTACTCGCCTTGTAGTTGAGTGTGAGTCGCAGCAGCAGTTTGACCTCATTATCGGTCCACACAAACGATTCTGGTTTCCTTGCACTAGGGATTTTCTTCTTGCAGAGAGGAGAGCAGAGCTCTTTCGTTCTCTAGTGCAAGTAACTCCTCATCTGTAAACTCCGGTTCGAACAAATATGGTCTACCGTCTAATTCAAAAGGTCCGTCTTCGATGTCTTTCACTTCGATATCAGACAAGCTCTCCATCGTGACTATTTCAGAAACAGCTTTGATCGCCACTGATGAGTCCCCTCTCTGTACGAGCTACGATCATGCGCAGACAAGCTAGCTCTCAGTGCAGAGCGAGTAGACTCATGACAGGCTATTGTAGGGCTCATGGCTCATGACAGGCTGTAACATGGACATGTACGTTATGAACAGAAAATCAAAAATGCTGGAATACGTTTCTGTCTGCAAAGATTTCCGTCTCTGCCAGTGAGGGAGTAAGCGCATGCTCAACGGATTGACTAGTTTGGACTACGGGAAGACGGGATGTAAACAAACCGGTTAGTAGCTGCTTGCACAAACACACTGTTTTAACCACTTTTTTATTCATTGTGAGTCATAAACGCTACAGTGCTGTGTTGTAAGGTGTCTGCTGATGTTGCATAACTTTTGGGGTGATATTTGGAGCATGTTAAGATGCTTAAAACACAGTGTAAATACGTGACCCCACGCTGTTAGCTGTCAATGCTAACTCTCCGTTCAAGGAGCCCGGTAAGGGGTGGACCAAAAGTGTTCGCGTTTTCGGTACTGGCAAGTCAAGGGTAGCTTGAGCAATAAAGCTGCTTGTTGAAATTGACCGAAGTTCTCCTTTAATGAGGAAAATATCACTGACATTACCTGTATCAATTCTCCAACAGCAGACACTATATATCTGTATCATTATCCCTTTTTACACAGCGTCTCCGCATTATCTATGGAGTGGTGGTTCGCCAATTCTCCGCCGATGTGGGTTCCCACAGAGCGAAGCATCTCCGCCGTTACACCGTGTAATTCACACAGAAAGCTGGTGCTGCGGCTCCTAAAGAGGCGTGATGGCACACGACGTCAAGATGATGATGTTGGCCTTTCCCAGGTGTTTCCCCTGTCGGTCTAAACCCGTGGACAGTTTACAATCATATGGATGCTGTTATAATGTGTAGTGATTGAGATACTGACCAACCAAACATCCTGGAAAGTGACAAAGTTACGTTTTTCGCGCTAAATTACATAATCGACATCAGTAAACAAGACTCTGTCTGACTCCCTCAATCAAAGGGATGGAGGCCGTTTTCTGGGGGAGAGTTCCCTGAAGTCTCGATCGGGAGGTCTGACAGTCGCTGTGATTTATTTTCATCACAAACACTCTGTGTTAAAGTTGTTTGCCGGTGACAGACGCTGTTTTTCGGGCAGTAATGTGCTGAAAAGTCGGTAGAACGGGCAGGAGGACGAACGCGTCTCAACGTATATTTGCAGTATTTCTTTCCTCATAAGATGCCAAAGACAGTTACAGCGTTACTTTTGTTTGGTCTTGTAACGTTGCTTTGTGAAACATTTCTCTGTATTTAGTTGAGTGAAAGACCTATGCAGTTATCAGACGAGTCAGACCAACACGCCCCTGCTCCTCGCCTCCGGCTTATCCGTTCACACTGGGGTGGTTCGCCAATAATACGGCCCTGATACTACCTCCAGAGGCGGATCAGTGCCGGAGCGAAATTTCACCCCTCTCCGCATCTTGAAACTTTCACACAGAGGAGGGTGCGGAGAATTGGCGCTGGATCCCCACATGCAAACGGCAGTGTGAATGGGGCTATTAACAAGCACATGTGCGCACAAGGAACATCTAATAAACTTCTTTTGATTATTTTATTTTACTGACTCGTTCCCTTTGGAGAGTTTATAGCTACAGCTTTCAGTTTTGCTGATTATACGTAGCTCGGTATTTGTTACACTACAGTACTGCATCCATGGAAATGTTTGAAATGACTGAAAGCAGCCTCTGAAATCATAAAATCAGTGTATACACGATATGAACCCGTCTTTGTAGGGGCATGAAATGTGTCCTTTAACCCTCTGGGGTCCATGGTATAAATATCTCTGCGGATCAGGATCTGAATGACCTGAGAGTTTCAACATGGCTGCCGTTTGGTTCAGTGGTGTGCGACTTCGCATTTGTTTGGACTGCAATGATACCATGAATAAATTATTTCATAAATGCTTCACACATTCGGGAGCATAGTCTACCGGAGCCCCCACAGTGACATGCGCATTAGAGCCAGTCACTGCAGAGCTCAAGCCTACGACATATGTTAAGAAACAAGCAGATGTATACCTGCGGCAGCGCGAGCTGGACCTTGAGTTAGCCGGCGGTTCGGTCCCATTCTGTTCTGTGCATCTAAACTGACTGTTGTGGATTAATGAGACCAAACGAGACCGGACCGTGTCTGTTCGGGTCTGAGGAGAGTGGATTTATACCTGCAGCGGCGCGAGCTGGGCCGGGAATTAGCCGGCGGTTTGGTCCCGTTATGTTCTGTGCATGATCTAAACTGACTGTTGTGAATTAATGTGACTAAACAAGACCGGACCGGTGTGTTCGGGTCTGAGGAGATGCGGAGACGCGCGGACAACAAAGTGAAAACGGAATCTGTGGATGTTCGTGTGTAGCTAGCTGCTAGCCGCTAACCAACCTACACGGCCCAACTCCCGAGCTGACGGACCGGACGCACCGGCATGCCTAAAACCGGACTTAGGGTAAATAATGTCCGCCACGCTTTTTCGTGAACATTGCCGTCACGTTTGCTTTGTGTCTGGTGCAGAAGAAACGGTAAAAACTGACTTTTGTCACGAAAGTGTCCAAGCAGCAAGTTTGGTTGTAGAGCAACAGGAAGTTGTGGGAGGGACGTCGGCGCATGATTGACAGGCAACGGTGTACAGACAGCGATATTGATAATTGAGAGATTTGTGACATTTAGCGTGTTTGGAGAGTATAGTAAGTGTGTTATGTAGTGTGTGGTGTCGTGTGTTTAGTGTGTAGTGGAGTCGGTTTTTTGTTTAATGAGTCAAAACAGGAGAAGCTGAATGTGGAGCAGGCAGTGCAGCTCTTCATTCAGCTGGAAGGAGCTCAGGCAGACCTGAGCATTGCCTGCATTTAAATGAAAATAGTTACACAGAACTTTGTACATTTTTAAAATGTATGCACATATTCAGCAAACAAAAATGTATATTTGCATTATAAGTAATAAAAATGGTTTGTTAAGCATATTTGTGGTTTTCACAGTAAAAAATAACTTTTTCTACTCAGATTTTGTTTTTTTGTGATTTTAGGTCTATTGTGTTTTAATACAATATGTCAAAATGAAAAAATAACTGTACAGTCACACATGTGAGGTTGTGTTGAAAATAATCACCCAAGTAAATTTTGAGGTGAAATATGGCAAAATCAAAAATAGTCAAAACCGACCAATTATACCCTGGATTATCAGATTTCATAACAAACCTAAATATCCCTGACGTTCCACCTTCAAACAGCCTCATTTGGCCATCAGTGAAAATGCTTCTTAACCTCCCACTTTTCTATAAGAACACATATTTCCTACGGGCACTGCACTAGTTACTTATAATGCAAATATAAATTGTTTGCTAAATTGGTGAGTTTCTGTAATGTACTCAGTTATATTTAACTATTTAAATGCAGGCAATGCCTCAGGCTTAGGTCTCCCTCAGCTCCTTCCTGTCTGCTCCACATTCAGCAGTCTCCTCATTGTTTTGACTCTCAAAACAAAAAAATGACTCCACTACACACTAAACGCACTACACCAAACACTACATAACACTCTAACTATACACTCCTATCAACACAATTTAAAAACTGGTATATAGTTTGAAGGCGCCTCCAACGCTTAAGTCGGAAACCGTGACTCACTGAGGCTCCGTCTCGCTGCCACATCATCTTAAATTGGATTTGAACTTAAAGTCTGTGTAAAGCAAAATCAGCCATTTTCTTCTAAACACGTTAAACAGGTCATAAATGTGTTTACTTAAAACATGTAAAAGCCATTCGACCATTTAGAATTTAATTGTGGAGCTAGGCTCACAAACTGTTTTTCAACATTTCTGTGTTCAGGATTTAATGGGCGGGTCTAACACGGCCATGATTTGCATAAACCCGGCCCTGCTGCGGAAGTGGTATAAATATGTTCAGCGGTTCTCCCACTCGCTCTCCAGTTTTCGATAGCATTGCTAGCTAGCCAGCCAACCAGTCAGCTCTCTCTAAAATATTCAAATAATCTCCAACATGATGTGCTTATTATGTAGGACATTTTTTATCATTGCAACAAATGACAAATTAAATGAAACTTGAGACTGATAGATTGAGGTAGATGTAGCAGGACTCAATGATTTTTTTTCATTTTTTAAACCTCTTGTTTTAAAATAAGAAAATAAATGTACCTTGTATTATTCATAGATCTGTATCTTACTTGTCCACACTTCACACCTCACAGTTTCATAGAGACTTGTTTCCTGCAATAATCATCATCTTCTGATTAAAGTGCTGTTTAATCTTAGAAAAACAACCATTTAACTAGATAATATTTTTATTGAATGCCAGGGCATGTTATTGAGCATTTTTTGGGAATGACAAGTAAGTGAAAGTGAATTATGTGCTGCCTGCCCAGTGTAAACATTGCAAACTGTGTAACAACATGTTGGGGAAATCTAAGGAGCAGCTTTTGTTTTCTTCCAGGTATCCGAACATATCATGTGAGCTTCTTACATCTGATGTGAGCCAGATCAACGATCGACTGGGAGAAGATGAGAAACTGCTGATGAAACTGTATGGCTTCCTCCAGAATGAGCCACCTCTCAACCCGCTCTTAGCAAGCTTTTTTTCCAAGGTTCTGTCCATTCTTATAGGACGCAAGCCTGAACAGGTAAGTCTGCGAGAGCAGGGTTCTTTATATGAACAGGATTGTCAGTTATCATCTGAGGGGATTATCCCATAAACTGAGTCGGGTTTAGAATCAGAATTGGGTCTACTGTTAGTGTTTTTTCACATACAAGGAATTTCCCTTGGTATGTTGGTACGTAACAACAAACACAGAATGAGAAAATATGAAGACAGATAAAGGCAAGTACTGTGACTTGCGAAGCATAAATAGAAAAATGATCATAACATAAAGAATATTATCAATGAAAATATGCATGTATAAGTCTCTGCTAGGTACAGCATGGTGGCTTAGCGGTTAGCGCTTTTGCTTTGCAGGTCCCGGGCTAGATACCTGGCTGAGGCAGGGCCTGTCTGTGGAGTTTGCGTGCTGTCCCCACGTTTTGTGGGTAACCTCAGGTTCTTCAATTTTTACCATCATCAAAAACATGTTTAACTCTCCTGTCAGTGCTCGATCAAGGTCAGGCTTAAATGCAGAGAACAGATTTCCATATGGTTATAACTAGGGGTGGTTAATCAGCCCAATTTCCCGATTCAATTCGATTCCGATTATTGAAGTCTCGATTCGATTACAAATCGATTTTTGATTATTAACGATTATCGATTCGATTTTCAATTAACGATTATTGCTCTTCCATTTAACATCAGTCAGCTGTTGAATTATTTTACTTCTCTTTTGAGTAACACCTCACAGCACCTTCAATATTGTATAGTGTACCTGTAATATCAAAATTATAATTTTAACTTTGTTTTAAATGTAGTCTTTCACTGTTAAAAGAAAGTTGCCAAGCTCAGCAGCTGGACTCATGTTAGAAGCATTGTCGGTGATGAGAACCAGGTCGTGTTTCTCTATTCCCCGCTCGTCTGCCTTTGCTTTGAGAAACTCACACATATTTGCGCTTGTGTGGCTATCATCCTTAGCTTTCGTCTGAAGTACGTAGGACATTAACTTCCATTAACTGCTGACATAATGGGCTGTAACGGTCACATATGAGACTGTAGCTCTGGATGTCCGGGCATCGCAGTTTATTGCTACCCTGTGAGCAGAGTTGAGGGACTCTTGCACTGAAAGCTTTGTCTCCTTGTAAAGATTTGGAATCAGTTTAAGTGTGAAATAGCTCCGGGATGGAATAACATATCTTGGCTCCAGACCGTGGACCATGTAGCGGACGCCAGTAAGAGGAGGACTCCAGTTTGTGCTACAATTTGAAAACAAGAACAAAAAAAAAATTAAAAAAAATAGATAAATAAAAAAAATAAAATTGATCTTTGGAAATGTAATAATCGATTAATAATCGCCAATATTATAATTGCGATTAATCGATTATCGATTTTTCTCACCACCCGTAGTTATAACCTAATTTACACATCCACCGGCATTTCACTGCGTGGGCAAAGGTGAGGGTACTTTTGATCAGCATATCCAGTAATTCCAGTGATGACAGGTGATGAATGTGATTTATCAGTCGGCCGACTATCGGCAGCAATACTCCGGACTAACTTATTTTACTAGGAGCATAGTGGCCCCTAACTGAATATTTTAGGAGCACAATCACAAAATTTAGGGGCGCACACTGTACATCAACATGCAAAGCAAATATTCACATTTACTCTCATTTTTACTGTATTACTGATAAATACTTTGAAAATAAATGCAGAAATGTCAATGTTTTGTTTTAAATTCTGGCACATTGTGAACTTTTTTGAAGAAGCAACAAAAGAGAAATAAGGTATACAGACAGTACCATTACTGTCATTACAGTACAATATTAATGAGCATACATTCAGAAATCATAAATGCAAAGCTATGTTCACTTGTATGTGCTCAGTAACCTTCCTATCCTTTCACAGTACACAGACCACAACTTAACAAATACTTTAAATGTATGTAATATTTGGTAAAGAGCAGTTCTTCCTTGGCAATGAAAAAGGCTGTGTTAAGTCTTTAATATTAATTCGGCCGTCAAACCAGCAGTCAAACTGCGCAGCCTTTTTTTTCGCGAAAACAGTATTTTCTGCCCTTTTTAGCCACACTTGTGTCTTCAGACTCGGACTCATCCTCTGAGTTAAGATATGACTCACTACTGGGCTTATTGGAGAGAAATTAAGCGTCAAAGGTTTGCTACGCCATTGTTCGCTGAAAGTGAAACCATCTCCTTCCAACTTTGAGACCCTCCCTCTCCACTCATTAGCCACTTACAGTGCCATTCCCCATTCCGTCCCACTCTCACACACATTGGCCTGCCACCTGTCAATCCAGATTCTTTGATTCACCCCTTCCACATACCAGTGTAAAAAAAATTATTAAAAAACAAAAAAACACAGGCAAATTCACTCGTCACACATGCCCGACTAAATGTAAAATTGAGTCGCACTGTCTCAAATTTTTGTCGCAAAATGCGACCATTTGGTCACTGTCTGGAGCCTTGGGCCGATATGGCTCTTAAATTGGCCTAGTACAGACGTATAAGTGTCCGCGTATTTGTGTTCCAATATATAAAACGGGTGCAAACTTGTCACCTTTCGGCGAAATTCGCCGTTTTGGATCCCAAATGGGTCATTTGTGTGATTCGTGTAAATCCGGGGGTGCGGCGAGGCGAGGCAATGCACCTGGCTCTTTAAGGCGCATGCACCTTATCTGGATGAAAACAAGTGGATGAAACAACGGCTTTGAGGCGCTCGTTTTTCCTCACCTACATCTCCTGGAAGAGACTCCACGTAAAGGTAAGAAGTGTTCATTGTAAAATTTGTATTTTATTTATGTAAATGTAGATGGATAAATACTTTATCCTGAGGGAAATTCAGTTATGTGGTGGCAGCGCTGCTCTTCTGTCCAGCAATATACACCTGAAGCTTCACTTTTCATACAGTCTAACGCGACTGCCACAGTTGTTAGATTTAATCAATGAGACCAACATTAATCTCCTTTAACCAGCCAGCGGTAAACCTCTAAAAACTTGCGGAAGAAAGTTACTTGGCTCGTTATCGCCAGCGGGAAGACGGCGGAGTCGGCCCCGGGCTATCGGTTCAGTAGACCGTCTACTGCCTCTGAGACGTGCTGGTAGCATGGATGTAGCCTACTAGCCCCTGGTTGCTGCTCCCCCTGTATTTCTCCTAAAACAAACGTCAGAGCAAATTTCCTAACAGGCGATATCTAGATAAACTGACCACAGACTGGGGATTTAACAGTAACTTTCTCACCTGAAAAAATATTAAACCTTTTATCAGCTAGAGGACTTCATGCCGAGTTGTGATGCTGGCCGTGTGTGTTTTGAACGTTGTTTCAAACTATGTGCGTTTGCTTGAACATCTTTTGAATACATATTGCCGCTTAATATGTTTTATTCGGTAGAGGAAGAAAGGCAAGCAAAAGTCCGGCACCTGGCTGCCCAGAAGCGCAAAAGAGCTCTGGAATTACTGGTCTAGAAGAGAAGAGAAAAGCACAAGTAAGTCCAATATTTGAGCCCTTTACTCTATTCATGATTCACACCTTACATTGCTGTAATAAACATTTATGCACATTGACATATGGAACTGGCTAATGGCTGCTCCTTTCTGTTTTGTTTGTTCTCCAACTCTCAGGTGCTGAGATCCTATCAATTTGGTTGTGCTTTTGTTTTGTTTTGTATTGTTTTTGTTGCATGGGAAAAAAAAAAAAGTTTGTTATATGAAAAAAAAAAAGTTATGTTTTTGTTGCATGCACTTTATATTTTCATCTATCTCATTGTTCTTGTTGTTGTTGTTATTATTATCCTCTTTGAGAGTTTATTTTCAATTGCTCAATAAAAAATTTTAAAAAACATCCTAGACCACTTTTCCTGCTTGAGTAAGACTGAGCCTGAGCTGGTACCTTTGGGATGCTTCACCAATTGATTTCCAAAACCACTTTTTTGCAAGGTTCATCTGATGGACATCTAGGGACAGATTCACTAAGGTTTGCATCGCTTTTGCTCACGCTAAACCTGCATAGGCTGAGCAATCGGCCCCTCTGTTTGGTTTTGAAACATGTGAAGAGGGTCTTCAAAGACAAACACAGAGAGACAGATTGTGCACGTTTAACACGAGCAAAAGCTGTGCAAACCTGAGTAAATCTGGACCCTAGTCTCATGCTAAAATTGACTGTAAATTCACCTTTCAAGTTTTTTTTGTTTTTTTTTTATTTCCCGGGGGAGCATGCCCCCGGACACCCCTAGGGGGTCGGTATCTTGTCACCTTTTTTTACCCCTGATGAGTTTGCATCCCTGATAAAAACAATGCCTGCAGTAATTTAAAATGATGTCATTATGTAACTTGACCAGCAGAGCGCCCTCCGAATCCATTATTAACAACACTTTCAGACTCAGCAGGGCAAGCAGCACATGTAGACAGTGGTTTGGACAGAGTTAAGTGAAGTGACGTCCTCACAGTAAGTTCCTAACTGGTGTGTAAGTGAAGCACACAGTGCTAAAGCGAATAAGCAATGACCCTAATCATTTTCCCTTTAGAAATATAACATTAACCCTGTCCCACATGCTTATATGACAGCTGCTATTAGCTAGCTAGCTTTAGTACAGTCAGTAACTTAGAAGATTAAAAGTTAAAAGGTCTATTTTCATTATCAGTATATCATCTGCCATATTAGTAATTGATGGATTCCTAAATTGTTATTGGTCTCAAAAATCCCATATCAGTCAGCTCTAATGTTGCACCATGTGGAGGCAGCCCTGACAACCATCTTTAGGGTGGTTTTGACCCTTAACCACATGTTTACTAGTAATCAGGTTACACGGCCTTAATGTTTATTTTAACACATGATGATAATATTTTAGACCTGCAGGAAACAGAAGTTTGTCCTCGCTACTGATTCTATGGTGTGTATTGTTTGATGGTCTTTGTTTACAGATAGTGGATTTTCTGCGGAAGCGGGAGGACTTTGTTGACTTGATGATCAAACACATCGGGACATCGGCCATCATGGACCTGCTTCTCAGAATGCTCACTTGCATTGAACCACAACAGCTACGACAGGATGTTCTTAATGTGGGTAGCTTTCTAAGCTGTGCTAAAAATGACAGTTCCCATCTGTTCACTTATCAAGCTGTTTAGATTAGACCAGCACAACCTTAACAAAGAAGCCAACAAATTAGATTTTTCACACTATCATCTGGCTGCCAAGTAAACATTTGTTGAGGACAATTTTTATTTGATGTACTCTAGTCGTACTTTTGTCTTTGCTTCTAATTTTCAAACTGGAAGACAACCGCTTTCTAAACTGTCTACCTTAGGGTGCACTTGCACTAGGCAATACGTACCGTGCCCAAGCAAGTTTGACCCCCAAAGTCCAGTTTGTTTGACTAGTGCGAGCACTCCATACAGTGCTCAAGCATGGTACACTTCCTTGGCAATGGTTGAAAGAGGAATACTTTGGCACGCTACAGTTGGTCATGCACAAGCACAGGTGTGCAGTGTGGACATGAAGTATAATCATGTGTACTACACCACCTTGCATAATCAAGAAATACGGAATGTGAGAGGGCCGTGTAAAACGGCACAAAATAAGCGACAAAAAAGTCATGTTTTCTTTGTTGTTCTTCGCTGTGATGCAACCGTGCTACGATGCGATGAAGTATGTACAAGAGTTACCTGTGCTCAGACCCGTTTGTGGCCGGAGCAATGCTACGGGCCAGTGGGGGACTGGGGAGGAGGGACAATCGTGCTTCAGCACAAAATGGAACAACTGGGCCAATGTCTGAAAGAGTTTCAAAATACATTTTAAAGGAGAAGAATATTTTGTACAAGGATGCCTGCAGCCATTCCTGTGCTCGTTCACAGAGAGATTAACCCTCCTACATGAATACAAGACTACAACATCTTTATTTGCATCTTTATGTAATCAATTGGCTCAATGGAGAAGTTGATGTTTTAGATGACTGGGCTTTTTTTTCTGTCTTGGTTGACAGCATTTTAACTAGGGTTAGCCATAACTTGGCTTGGAAATTCCTTACTAGCATGCTGTTTAGTTCGCTACAGCAGTATGTAAAAATGTTTTGTATGTCTAAAATGATAGTATGAAACCATAACATGACAGAAATGCCAGTGTTTCTTCTTCTTTGGATTTGTCATACTAGATGCCGCAATGCTGTTTTGCAAGTCTGCTGTTTGTTATTACTGCTCTGTTTGACAGTTATTTATATTCTTATATAGTCTAATATTGTGCTGATATGCCATTAGTTTTTATACTGCCTGGATTTAGATATCCAGGTTACAACCGAAAACTGGCTCATTGCTTCTTATTTTGTGCACACAAGCCAGAAAATACGTCGGAGCAAACTTTGTCTTTTTTTCTTATGGTAATTTAATACACACAATCTACCCACTTGCTAGAAGAAAATGATTATGACTTGGCAGTTGAAGATTATTGAAGATCTTTCATACAATACTTTTTGCTGTTGTTTCTGTCTATGTTCTCTGTCCTCTTTTAGTGGCTGAATGAGGAGAAGGTGATTCAGAGACTCGTGGACATGGTACAACCCTCTCAAGATGAGGATGTAAGGTTCTCACACACTCACTCACTCACTCACTCACTCACTTCACTGTTACTTTCATTGCCCAGCAGGATATGCAAGTCCTCTGTGGATTCTTGATGTACAAACATGTTTTCAAGTTTTGTTTGTATGAAATGATGTAATAGAGATTTACATGGCAACTTTTACATTTCTTCGTTTTACCCAAATTAAAAAGATCTCAAAGCTGAGCTCTGCAGCAGATCACATTTTATACTGTTTAACCCCTTAACGATGTATATATTGGGTCGCATTCATGTGGATTCCGCGTAAAGTGTTGTTGATAGGTTTTTATATAGTGAGTCTTCGGGACCCACAGGTGTTCATTTGAGTGGGTCTTAGACAAATTCAGTGGGTACCCTATAAAATGTGTGATTTTCGACAAACTGTAGTGTTAAACTTGTGTTTGATGTTATATGATTATAATCATAGATATATCTTTGAAAATGTTAAAATGAAACAAATAAAAACGGTACATGTATGGGTGCCCCTGAGTCAGTCAGTTGGAGACGGATGCTGGAAACTGATTTAGGGTCCATCATTAAATTACTTGGCATAAATATATTAATACACAATAATTGCAGTTTTTTTCAATACCTTCCATGTCATGTGGCCCAGTGACTCCAATCCAGCAGCAGATTGTATTAGTAAACTGGACGAATGATACACAGCTCTTTTTATTGTACTTTAGTGCTTTCTCTATTTTATATGAATATTAATATGCAGAAATTATTATTTTTTTCTCAAAAACTTCCATGTCATGTGGCCCACTGACTTCTGTCCCAGACCCCCCTAGTGTTGCTAGGTTACCGACTCAGAGCATCGCTGCTTCAAAAAAATCTAGGGGAAACACTGTTCTAAGAATTTTGAACGTGTGGGGCGAACTTTTTCTTTCTTAGCTGAAGCCAACAATGGGACAATATAAATGTAAAGAGAGAAATAGTGGAGCTCTATATTTTCCTGCTTTTTTGTCCTTTGCCAATCACACCTGTGGTTGTCAGAGTACAATAAAAAAAACAGGATAGAACATAGCAGCTCAAAAAAATGCACAGGGATTAATGTGGAATTAAGTATAAAGGGAATCCTAAATGCACTTTTATGTTTTCAGTTGGATTTGTTTAACAGAAGAGAGAAGTTTCAATTTGGAGGCACCGAATCCTAATCTGTCCTAAAGCCTCAAAATGTGTAGCAGTGGCCCTGTTCTTAGTGCGCTGTTCTGTGAAGCCCAACAGGAGAGACGCTCCAAAGAAGCAAAAGAAAGCACAACCATCAGGGAGTGCTATTGCCAGAGTGTGTTCTTGACCTGCAGCAGTGTTTGGGTAACAAGAGTTTATGGTTAATTGTGTCATTTCTCATTTTTGACCATGTTTCTTGATAAAGAGACACTCCAACGCATCCCAGTCGCTTTGTGAGATCATCAGACTGAGCAGAGACCAGATGTTCCAGGTCCAGGGCTGCTCGGAACCTGACCCACTTTTGGCCACACTGGAAAAGTATGAATGTGTTTATTTGCCTGACGTTTAACAGTCAGCACAATACAGAAAGAACCTGGTTAATTTAAATTTTAAGTTAAATGTGACCTTTGATAACTCCTAGATTATTAAGGCTTGCAAAATGTTCCTTAGATTAAAATAACTGTCAGTGAGTTTTCAGACAGGTTAGACATTTAGCTTGTATTTGCTTACCATTTCTGCTTTTGTTTAGGTTATTTTGCACAGTGTGCAAGCATACATTTAGCTATTGCAATCTTAACAATGTTTTTATGTCTATCCTCCTCAGGCAGGAGACAGTGGAGCAGCTGCTGTTCAATATTTTTGACAAGGAGAAGAATGAATCTGCAATTGTCAGTGTTATCCAGATCCTTCTCACATTGTTTGAGACGAGGAGACCAGCGTATGTTATGTGGCTTCTGCTGCCTTTTGATACTTAAATTTCAGTTTGGATATACATAGTAGATAATTAGATTTTTGGAGAATGTGAAATGGGGACCACATTTCTCAGAAAGTAGAAATGACTGAGGTTGAGGATCACTTAGTCATTATTTTTCATGTACGCTTGTTTCACAGTTAAGGTAAATTGTTAATGGATGATTGTTGCTTAAAACAGGTAGTATTGTATTTTCATAGTTTCATTTCATTTCAGTTTCACTATTCAGCAAAGTCATTGCAGAGATCTGGGAGCAATGCAGCATTGCTATTACAAAGAATGCAATAACCTGAGTAGTCGGATGATCAAGGTTGTAAACAAGCCCAATGGTTAATCCAGATTATCTAACCCCATTTGGAGAAAAACTCAGAGTGAGCACACCTGGTGGTATCAGTGAGGGTTGGAATGACGGCCAAAACCAAACCGTCTGTGTAAAAGACTAAATCAGTTTAACTGTATGAACTTGTAACCTTGATGCTCATATCATCGTTTGGTGTTATAAATCGTTAAACACATTGAAAATTATTTTATAAAACATGAAACAATTGATGTTTTGAATAAAATCTACGGTGTAATGTAGGGGTGGAACGGTTCATCAAAAAAATCTGTCCTGTTCGGTGCGCTTGTCACGGTTCGGGGCGGGTGTACCATTCGGTTCATAGGCACACGCTACTTCTTTTTCTCATTTACTAACGAGGCGAAGCGTGTACACTCCAGAGCAGCAGGTGGCGGTACTGAGCTGGATGCAAAGTGGTCCCATACAGCAGCACTGTATAGGTCTGCTGTATGGGACCACATTGCATTTAGAGTGACCTACGGTGACGGCGGTATGAAAGTTGTTGACAAAAGTCGACAGTGTGCAAGCATTGTGCAAACGTGTTGTTTATGCTAACAGTAACACGACTAACATGTCAGCTCATCTGCAAAGACATCATCCCAGTGAGACAACTGGCAGCGCAAGGAGGAAAGGGAGAGAGTCGGAGAACTTCTACTCCCCGCAGCTTTTAAACAGCCTGACAGTGACGCGTCAGACGGGGCAACATGCATAACGAAAGGAGTGGTGTTTCATAGCCTAAGATATGCAGCCTTTTGCCGTGGTGGAGGGTGCAGGATTTTGTTGTATGATTAAAACACTGGAGCCACGATATAAAATAAAATCCCCTCTCGCAAACGCTAAAGCAACACAGTAATTCCAACACTTTATGAAGAGACCCGAAGAGGAATTGTTAGTTGTTTGACAGCCTATGTAGCGCTTACTAGTGATGGATGGACCTCCAGGGCTACTCAGTTTCCTGACTATGACTGGCCATTACATTACATTACTGACAGTGAAAAACAATTTGTTCATAGCATTTGTTAAACATAACTTTCTTTGCCAAATAAATAAAAAGCATGTTGGAACTAGCAATATCACCTCTCTTGCTGTGCCAGAATCTACCTACTTTTAACCTAAGACTGTCACAATGATGTATCAAATGTCAGACTGCCTCATTCTTTCAGTTTTAACTTGACTATACAAGACATAATTGATTTTCCTAACGATCAGCGTATACCGAACCGAACCGAAAACCGTGACCACAAAACCGTGAAATGAACCGAACCGTGAATTTTGTGAACCGTTCCACCCCTAGTGTAATGTCTACCCGCTGCCATCTGCATTATAATTATAAATGTTCCCACAACTTTGTTGCTGGTTTATGGAAAACACTTGGTAAATATTTATGGATTAGTAAATCTGATATTGAAGCATACATAAACAATCTGTGAATTAAGGCACAATCAAAAAGATTTGGCTCTACTGCATTGTGTTTGCTTAGTTAGTTCATTAGGTTATGCCTTTCCATGTCGTAGGTTTGAAGGTCATATGGAATGCCCGTCTGGGACGTCCCACCCTTCATTTTCAGTCAACCACAGCATCCTGGAGGCTGTGAGACCCCGACTCAAAGACTTTCACCAGCTGCTACTGGATCCCCCAAAGGTAAAAAAGTCTGTTTGACAGATTGAAGTTAAAATGTTGCAGACTACACGAGTCTATGTAATTTATTCATCCTTTTAGACAAACAAGACTGTTAGTAGATTGAGAAGTAAGTTTTATTGTTTTCTTATTTTTATTTAAACGCTTTTAATTATTTTCTTCAAATTTCTCTGTATATCTATACTTAATCCCTCTGAGGATCTATTGAAGAAAAAATATTCTTAGAAAGCAGCTGAAGATCATACATGTTCCAGTGACAAAATCAGTTACAAAAGGTCTTCTACCACATCTATAACCATGAAGTCATCGAGTAATTATTAATTGTGTCTGTGTTTTTTCTTATTGTTCATTTATTCATTTTCCACCAACAGAGGAATGTGATGAAGACAACGTGGGGGGTGCTGGACCCTCCTGTGGGCAATACCAGGCTTAATGTGGTCAGGCTGGTGGCCAGCCTGTTGCAAAGCAACACACACAGCATCAACACAGAACTTATTAACCTCAACACACTGGGAGTCATCCTAGTGAGTACTATCTATATTTTTATGCTGCTGACAACTGTGGCCGGTGGCATTATGTTTTTGGTTTGTCCTTCCATCTGTCCTTTCCATTGCTGTGAACACCATATTTAGGACTGCTATCACATAAGATATACAGTGTCCTCTTAGTTTAACCAGCGCAACGTTCTTTGATGTCTTGCTAACAAGCCATTTGTCACTGAGGGATAGATAGACTGTTACAGCCGAACAATTCATAATCTTTGTATGTTACTTAACAATAAACGATAAATGGTAACAGAATGAGGTGACATGCTTCATTGTAGTCAGTGTGTCAATAGTAGTCAGTTCAGTTTGTCCTTTTCTAAGAGATTAGAGAGACTTTCATGTACATTTTTTTTTTTAAATTTTGATTTGGCGACCTGAGAAGGGGATTCGTGAATCAATTTTCTTCCGTATAGCTTAAAGAGTTTGTCTACATTATGTAGTGTAGCTTTAATTAGCCACCTTAATGCTTGCAGGGTTTCCGCCGGGTCTTAAAAAGTCTAAAATTTGAAAATCTCAATTTTAGGCCTTAAAAAGTCTTAAATACGTCCATACTTTGCCCATAGGTCTTAAATTACATTTAGTTAGGTCTTAAATTTGTTCATTCATTTACCGCTTCCGCCGTTGCCTTTTTTTTTTTTTTCTCCACCCGGGGAAATGTGTTGCTGAGTTTCACAGCCAGCTCTGTGTGTACTTCTGTCTGAAGTATCAGGAACGTAAGTGGCATTTTGCCAACAGCCCGGTCGGAATTTATTGCCGCACACTTCACCAGTTACGGAAAGACTTCGACTGTGGAATCTGCTACAACTATGGGAAAGTGTATATTTAAAAAGCGGTGGCTTGAACATCTAGAATTCAGCTAGTTAAAAGCCGTACTTAATAATGAATCTGAAGCGCATTGCACGCTCTGCAAGAGGACCCTCAAATTGGGCACCCTCGGTGTGTGAGCGCTGGTGTCACACACAAAACCGGAAAAACACCGGTTAGCTTCTAAAAGTCTCCAGCGAAGTCACGCTATCACACACTTCTGTATGCCTTTGTCACCAGTTCCCGGTCTAAATTGGTCCACTTCTGCTCGACCCGAAATCTCATAGTTGTGTGTGTGTGTTTAATCTCATATCTGCTAAAGGTACAAAAATAAAGAATTCGAATTCTAGGACATTACAAAATTGTATTGCATTAATAATCAATTGAATACACTAAGAAGAGAAGAACTTGCTGTTCAAAGGCCCTAGCAACGATGTGCTCGCCTCGCTCCCCTGAGTCGCGTCCATGTCTGTTGTCACCCTGCTTTGACTAGCGACTAGGGCTGTAACGATACACCAAACTCACGATTCGGTTATGTATCACGATTTTTGACCCATGGTTCGATACAAACCTCGATTTTTTTTTTCTTTCTAAATTAAACATTTTATTTATGTAACATTTCAATAACTTATGTATATGATACATGTCTGATAGTATCAGAGGTGCAGTATTGTGGAGGGCGTGTCTATCTGATTGTTAACTGCACAGATCCCTCACTCAACTTAATACAGAGAAATGTCCCACAAAACAATGTTGCAGAACCAAACTAAGGTAACGTAGTAACTGTAACTGTCTTTGGCAACAAGTTAGAAATACTACAGCTGTACGTGGAGAAGCGTCCTTCCTCCCGCCTGTCCTACAGACTCCTCGACACATTTCTGCCATGCGTCTGTCAGCGGCAAAAAAACTTTAACTCACGGAGTGTTTCTGATGAAAAAAAATCTCTGCGACGGTCAGCCCTCCGGACCGAGACTTCAGTGAACTTTACCCCGGAAGACAGTCTCCGTCGGTTTTGATTGACAGGGGAGACACCGGGGAAACCCCTTGAAAACACACACACACGTCATCATCATGACGTGTACCATCACGTCTCTTTAGGAGCCGCAGCGCCGGCTTTCTGTGTGTATTATGCAGCGGTTCGTCTTTACAGCAGTGTTTTGCTCTGTGTGAATGAACAACGGCGGAAAATTGGCTAACGATCGCTGCGGTGTGAATGTGGTGTTACTTACAGCTCATAGTGCTGATCTGGACTGGAAGTTGTGTCGCGATTCTGCCTTCTCACAGCGCGAGACAGGTTCGTGGATCTGAGTGTCGTGATTTCAGCCTCGATACGCGTATCGATACAGCCCTACTGGCGACGCAGGTGGGAAGTGACGAACATGTCCGGACAAGTTCCTCGGCGCTAGTGCTACAGTGACATGCCACTGCCAAGTAGCCTACGGGTCATTCAATGGGCCAAATTTAGGCCCCGTCCAGACGACAACGCCGTTTTGCGAAAATGCACATGTATTGCATCGTTTTGGCCGACCGTCCATACGGCTCCTGAAAACGCAGCGCCTGAAAACGCACTTTTTTGAAAACGGGTCTCAGGGTGGAGAAATCCGAAAACCCAGCCCTCCCGTTTTCATGTGGACGGCGAATCCGCATACTTTCCAAAACGATGACGCCATCACCCCACCCCGCAACGTCTCATAACAACAGCAACAACAACGGCGGACTACATGCTCGTGCCGCAGAAAATATTGAGCCTTTCTTGCAACTTACATGTCTTGTAGTCGAGTGTGAGTCGCAGCAGCAGTTCGACCTCATCACCGGTCCACACAAACGATTCTGGTTTCCTTGCACTCGCCATTTTCATCTTCTTGTTGTGTTCGGTTTCTCAGTCTACTGTCTGTTTGTTTACAGCGCGCGCGCAAGCTCAATGCACATGCTCCGTGTCTTCTTCTCCGTTTTTGGCGAATGTCAAGCGCCACCTATAGGCCTGGAATATGAACTACAGCGTTTTCGGTCGTTGTCAGTGGAGCCGTTGGACGCAAATATTCTTAAAGCGATGACGAGGAAGACGGAGAAAAAAAAGATTGTTTTCGCCCGTGTGGACGGGGCCTTAAAATGCTTGCGCATTGAATTGCCACTCAGAATCTCAGAATTAATTGCGTTAATTTTTAAAACGTGTTAATTTGCAGTGTAATTAATCTAATTAACGTGTATGCAATATATACATATACACATACACATATATACATATATACACAGATATATATACATATGTATACATACATATATATGTGTATATATGTATATATGTGTAAGACGCCTATATATGTATATATGTGTGTGTGTATATATATGTGTGTGTCTGTGTATGTATGTGTATATATATATGTGTGTGTATATATGTATGTGTATGTATATGTGTATGTATGTATATATGTATGTATATATGTGTATATATATGTATATATGTGTGTGTGTGTACGTGTGTGTGTGTATGTGTGTGTGTGTGTATATATGTGTGTGTGTGTATATGTGTGTGTGTATGTGTATATATATATATATATATATATATATATATATATATATATATATATATATATATATATGTGTGTATGTATATATTAGGGTTGTCACGATACTAAAATTTTCAACTCGATACCGATACTCAGGAAAATTTTCGATACTCGATACCATTTTCGATACCACAAGGATTAAAAAAAGACTCTAAAAAGATTTAAAAGAAATATTATTATTAACAAGAAAAATGCAAAAATAACCTCTGTTACAACATGTAACAATTAACAGAACCACACGTTAAATATTTATAATAAAAAACAGTTGTGCAAAAAGAAACTGCAACTATGATAACAAGTTTCAGGTCTGAGGTAGTGCAAAAAATAATTGGTATCGATACTTTTGAAAATGAGTATCGTAATGCGTGAGAGTTAGCCACCTGTCCGATTCATATTATCAGCATATAATACCAGAGTGACTGCTAACTGCTGCTAACAGTAGCTGCTGTTAGCTAGTTGTGGCCCGTTAGCCACAGCCCTCTTAGCTGACTCTGCCTGGGCTGGGAGCCAAGAGGACAGCGGGAGGGTTGGTGTTTTCACTGCTAGCTGGTTAGTATGCTAAGTTGACATAACGTTACGAGTTTAATTTCTCATTTTGTTGGTCATCTTTGCTAATTTTTTTAATATTTACAACTTAAATTTTCAAAACAATTTTGGTATGCAAACATGTCCTGGATCTGCCCGAGAGCTGACCATGTTTTTATTCAATGAAACCCACATGATGATGTCAATTTTTTTTTTATGCACTTTACTGTACTGTACGGTACAGTATTGAGGAAATATGATTGTCACCTCAATTAATTTAAGGTAATTTCTATTTATTTTGTGTACATTTTAGTCATTTACATTAAAAACACACTGTTTTTGGTAGTGTATTAAGGATAATAGGTAAAAAAAAAAAATCGGGATTCCCAAAAGTTATAACAGGAAAAAACGGAATTTGGGAAAAAAATAAAACGGATTTTATAGGGCCCTAGAGAAGAGGAAGGAGGCAGGGGATGAGATTGAGAATCAACAACAATGCGTGCGAAACGAAAAAAAGAAAGTTCAATGCCAAATGGCTGATGAGTCGTGAATGGCTTGTGTTTGACTTCGAAAATGTCGTCATGTTTTTCACTGGAAAACATTTCTGTGAAACCTGTCTGTGTGTCTGTATGTATGTATGTATGTATGTATGTATGTATGTGTGTGTGTGTATATAAGGGCCGGGACTCGATAGAAAAAAATAATCGAATTAATCAGAGGCTTTGTAATTAATTAATCGAAATTAATCGCATATAAATATTTGACCTGACAACAGTGAGAAGCAATTTTTTTCACATGGATTTTAGTATACCATTGAATAATGACTGAATACATAAGCTTAAGCAACAAAACATTGTTTTTTTTTCCAAGACCAACAGACCAGTGCAATTTTTGCCATAAAGTGTAGCAATAGCATATTTAGGAATACATTTCAGAGATTCAAGTAGCCTATAGGTAGGTAGACCTTCTGTAAACTATAACACTTTGTTTTGGGTCCTTGTACTCAGAGTCGAGCTGACGTCCACGCTAACGCTAGCTGTTATATGCTTAGCATTTAGGTGATATCTGAGGCTTCATATGCTGCGGTGACACGCAAACTCCTTCTTGCATAATTTGCACACTACCGTGCTCTTGTCTACGCTGCCACCCGTCCGCTTTTTAAAACACAATTTCCCATCCACGGGGCCAACCAAAGCGATCTCATCTGCTTCTTCGTTCATTGTTGTTGTCTGAAGTCATGAATGCTATGTATGAACATTAGTTGGTGCTCCAGTATAATCGATACCCCTGAAACTCATCCAGTGAGAAACGTTCCGCGGTGCAAAAATTATTGCGATTAAAATGCGTAAATTTTTTTAACGCCTTAATTTTTGTGTAATTAATTAATCGTAATTAACGCGTTAAAGTCCCAGCCCTGATATATAAATATAATATATATATATATATACTTTTGCTTCCAAAGTGGACAGACTGATATCGCTGACTTAAATATATTAAAGGAACACTTAATCGCCTCACACTCAAGGGGCAATGTTCATGCAAGTGGAGGTTTATGTATTTCTTCATTTGATCATTGCTTTGTTCTTTCTCCTCTTTGTTCTCTCTTCCCTGTTTTCCCTTCTTGTCTTGTACAGGATATGTATTTCAAATACATCTGGAACAACTTCCTCCACATCCAAGTGGAGATCTGCACAGCCATGATTTTGGCTATGCCCCCTGCCCCCACTGACATTCAGCCAGACATGGAGCAAGAACATGCAAGGGAGAGCGTCCTTATCCAACATGTAAGATAAAATTACTAGAAGAAAATATAAAGCAAACTAAAGCTGACTTGTGTCTTAATTGTTATGTGAAAAATCTCTCCATCTACATTGTTTTTTTTTTTACCCATCCTTCCATCAAACTGGCTATTAGGAAAGGCTTATCAATAATGTAGTTTGTAATTTATTTTCTGTCAATGCAGACACTGAAGCAGTATGCACTCTATCTCAGTCACATGGAGTTAGCTGTATTTAATTTCCTTGTATCTGTCTCCACCAGCTGTTTCAAAAGTGCCAGTTTATACAGAGAATCGTAGAGGCCTGGAGCTCCAATGAGAAAGAACAGTGAGTATTCTGCTCTGCTGTAATTGAGATCATAAGTAACTTTGTCAGTAATGTAACAATTTTATAGATAAGTATAACATGACCTATGTAATAAAGTTATCTATTTCCAGGTTAATGCTTTAATTCGGTGTTGCTAATAACTTTCACACTGTCTTGAATGCACATGTGCATTACTTAATTGGCAGGATGTAGCCAGTCAGAGGCAGAGTAAGGCTGGTCATACCGAGCAAGGTAGTTTGTTCCAATGTAACGTTGCTGAAGCAGTAGTAACTGCATGTCTGCTGACTGACTGGAGTGTATATATCTTATGACAGGGACTGGCAACTGGCGGCCCATGGGCCACATGCAGCCCTCGTCCTCTCTCAATGTGTCCCGCAAGTAAATTTCCAAATATCAATAATTCAGTGTCGACGGAAGGAGCATTATGTTAACAATTTGTATCTTGATGAGAGAGATAGGGCTTCTTCTCCGCCCCAGGTCACACCCCCCATACCTCCAGCCTCAAAAACACAACGAACAAACATGTTCTATTGTTTTTTAATTTATAGATTAATGGAGACTGTTTCATATGTCCATGCGTGTTCTCCGCGTCCTCTCCATGGATAACACCGGAGCGCACTACAAGGATGCGCTTCGACCCAGACTGCCCTTCCACCTGGACGCCGCATATCTTGACCCCGTGCACGGCCAGAGATGACCTAATATACCGTTCTTCTATTTCCCCTTTCACGGACTCCTCGGCATGTGTGATTACTCCTTCGAGCCTGCGTTCATCCACAAAAGGAGCGGCACCAAGTGCACTGCTTAAATGAAGGCCACGCAATGCTCAGAAAGCATCTGCCGCAGGAGCTGGAAGACAAACGACTCAGCAAGGTGGAGACACTGCGGGCGGCTATTCACTATTTCAAACACCTGCGGAGCCTGCTGGACTTGAACGCGTCCGGGATGATGTGTCACTTGGAGACGCGCGTAACTGTGCCGCTGCAGCCGAGGACAGAGTGCAGCAGTGATGAAGAATACTCGCTCAAGTTGGCACGACCATAGAAATGTGCCACAAAGTCAACTAGGGGTGTCACGATTCTCTAAATCCTCGATTCGACTACATTTTCGATTCTAAGGTCACGATTCGATTCTCGATTTTTACTTTTATTTTTTTTAAAGCACAGGTTGCGATGCCATTTTTAGACTAGACTTTTATGCAATATAATTATTGCTGACCTTTGTTCGCAATGTACCACACCACATTGTCAAGTTTAAAACATTTCTTAACAACATAATGTAACAATAACATATCTTCAGTCAGTTGGAAACTTAAACAAAATAACCTGCCATCTAGTTTCTGCAGAGCTTGCAAGCTGTGGCTTTTTTGTTGACAATGCAAATGTTGTCAACATAACTCACTGGAAATCCGAAATACTTCCACACCGGTGACTTCAGTGAAAGAGGAGGGGGTTCAAGTTATGTCAATCGGTCTCCTGCATCTGCCATTGTTGTAAGAGTGGCTTAGCCCCTTTCAGAAATAGGGTGGTGCAACAGGTGTGTGTGTGTAAGGTGCGTAAGGTGTGAGTGGCCGAGCGAGAGTGAGGGAGCGTGCGTACGTGCAGTCAGTGAATGAATGGGGGAGGAAGGAGAAGCGAAAGGAGTAGCAGTAGTAGCGACAGCAATAAAGTGTACAATATAGTCTGCAGTTTGGCTGTGAATAAAGGCGGCGGCCAGATACAGCGAAGCTCCCTGGTAATTTTTCCCGACCAGCTTAACACGTGAAGGGGTTCACACCGAAGGTAAACACAAACTTCGGCCCCGGAGGAAATCATCTCCCCTGTGCTTCCCGACCACGGTCCGGGAACCGAACAGGAATGGTGTGACACAATCCTATCGTTTGGCTGGATGTTGCTAATAGCTGCTGGCTTAGCTGGTAGCTAAATTAGAGGAGGTTGAATCGCAGCACTTCAACACGGGTGTGTTTTTTTCCGCTCGGCAAGGCGACCGGACTTGACATGGCTTGACAATTTTTTAAATTCGAAGTTCGAGATTGTGACTTAATTTCGATCGTGACACCCTTAAAGTCAACCCAGTGGGAGACTTGGAGATCAGACGCTAAATTTAGATTAGCTGTTTGTTAACACAGTGCTAGCTTGAGCCAGTGTGTAGGCGAAGTTGAGCGCACAGAAGGAGAGATTGAGAGCAAGAGTGAGCGGTCTGCATCGCAGCCAGCAAGAGTCTGTGAGAGCGCAGAGGTTGTTGTTGCACCTTAAAATGCCTAAAATCAAACATGCAAATACATTTATTGAGCACATAAGTTATGAAATGAAATTTTGTTTTGCCTGGGGAAAAATTCTCTGCAAAATATAATTTCAAATTAAATTTACTAAAACTCACCCGCCAAGAACCCGGTTCTAAACTCCAGTGGGGTGCAATATAAAGCTCTTATTTTGAAGACAGATTCAACCTGCTTCCTGTTAGCTGAGGTGAGGTGCTCCGCCGCACGCTTCCTTTAATAGTGGGGGTTTAACATCGGCTTGTGTTTGACTGAGGAGGCAAGAATATGGGCCACGGGTCTATAATAGGGTAAATCTATCGCCACATTTAACACTCCGTGTTGTTTTTTTTAATAACACAGACCTATAACTGCGGTCGCCAGTGATTATATGATTATCGCTAGAACTCCTCATCCTCGTGACGCCAGCTAGCTACCGTACTGCGCCGTGGCCGCTCAAACCGCAACCAATTGGCGGACGGCGGAGCAAAACCGGATTGGAGCCGCAACGCAGCGGACTCGTATCCAGTGGAAATTGGGGATAAGTCCAACAGGAAGTCGACCATTTTGACGCATTTTCATGCCTCATACTTTTATGAACTCCTCCTACAGATTTCACACCACAGACTTCACATTCAGTCAGTATCATCCTCAGACCTTGAACATTAAAATGTATCAAAAGCTTTTGCCTACGTTATACCTGGTAGCTGTGGTGGTGCGGCCCATTTCAATGCTTCGCTATGAAGCAGGGGTCACCAACCTTTTTGAAACTGTGAGCTACTTCATTGGTACTGAGTCATACGAAGGGCTACCAGGTTGATACACTCTTCTGAAATAACAAATTTGCTCAGTTTGCCTTTAGTTATATATGATTATTAATGATTAATGATACTCATCTATGTGAAGACACTGATCTTTCTATAAAAGCAAGGAATCTGTGTGTGTGTGTGTGTGTGTGTGTGCCTCAAATATCTCTGCGGATCAGGATCAGACTGACCTGAGAGTTTCAACATGGCTGCCGTTTGGTTCAGTGGTGTGCGACTTCGCATTTGTTTGGACTGCAATGATACCGCGAATAAATAATTTCATAAATGCTTTACAAATTCGTGAGCATTATCCACCGGCGCCAACAGTCACTAGCGCACCAGAGCCAATCACTGCACACCGTATACACATGTGCACCAAAGCCAATGACTGCAGATCTCAAGCCTACGACATACGTTAAGAAACAAGCGGATTTATACCTGCGGCGGTGCGAGCTGGACCGGGAGTTAGCCGGCGGTTCGGTCCCATTCTGTTCTGTGCATCTAAACTGACTGTTGTGGATTAATGAGACTAAACGAGACCGGACCGAGTCTGTTCGGGTCTGAGGAGAGCAGATTTATACCTGCAGCGGCGCAAGCTGGGCCAGGATTTTGTCGGCGGTTCGGTCCCGTTCTGTTCTGTGCATCTAAACTGACTGTTGTGGATTAATGAGACTAAACGAGACCGGACCGGTCTGTTCGGGTAGCTGCTAGCCGCTAGCTACCTACACGGCCCAACTCCCGAGCTGATGGACCGGACGCACCGACCTGTCCAAAACCGAACTTGGGGTAAATAATGTCCGCCACGCTTTTTCGCAAACATTGCCGTCACGTTTGCTTTGTGTCTGGTGCAGAAGAAACGGTAAAAACGGGCTTTTGTCACGAAAGTGTTCAAGCAGCAAGTTTGGTTGTAGAGGAACAGGAAGTTGTGGGAGGGCGGATGAGTGACAGGCAACGACGGTCGGTGTACAGACAGCGATATTGAGAATTGAGAGATTTGTGACATTGAACGTGTTTGGAGAGTATAGTTAGTGTGTTATGTAGTGTTTGGTTTAGTGTGTAGTGGAGTCAGTTTTTTGTTTAATGAGTCAAAACAATGAGAAGCTGAATGTGGATCAGGCAGTGCAGCTCTTCATTCAGCTGGAAGGAGCTCAGGCAGACCTGAGCATTGCCTGCATTTAAATGTAAATAGTTACACAGAACTTGTCTGGAATTTTTATAATGTATGCACTTATTCAGCAAAAAACAATTTATATTTGCATTATAAGTAATAAAAAATGGTTTGTTAAACATATTTGTGGTTTTCACAGTAAAAAAATCTAACTTTTTCTACTCGGATTTTATGTTTTTTTGTGATTTTAGGTCCATTGTGTTTGTACTATATGTCAAAATGAAAAGATAACTGTACAATATGTCAAAATGAGAAGATAACTGTACAGTCACACATGTGAGGTTGTGCTGAAAATAATGACACCAAGTAAATAGTTTTAAGGTGAAATATAATGGCAAAATCAAAAATAGTCACAAATGGCCAATTATTCCCTGGAATATCGGATTTCACAACAAACCTAAATATCCCTGACTTTCCACCTTCAAACACAGCCTCATTTGGTCCATGAAAATGCTTCTTAACCTCCCACTTTTCTATAGGAACACATATTTCCTATGGGCACTGCACTAGTCACGTTAATTATTTCTCACAATAATTATCAACAATGACTTAACAAGGTGGGAAATAGATAATATCAATATTCAATTTTCATTTTTAAGAACAGGCCTGAGGGCTACTCATGTGGTCCTTGGGGGCTACCTGGTGCCCGTGGGCACCGTTTTGGTGACCCCTGCTATAAAGCATCAAGTCCTTATAAATTCAACATACACTTTTCTCATCGACACCAAATAGCTCAAACATGTAGAGGGTGTCACCCTGAATACATCTATGCAACAATACTGTGTCATATCCATAGCACCATCCACTGGACACAGAAAGTCACACAAACATCATCTATTTACATGGCATTTCAACCCTAACCCTTCGCAAACCTTATTTCCATATGTTCCCTGAATAGAGCTGGGTTTTCTGACATAGGACACGCCCACTTCTGCTGCACATTTTGTTCGCTAAACCGCCATATATGCAAAACCTACTTTTTCGAACTCCTCCTACAATTTAAGCGCCATCTGCCTGAAACTTTGCACATAGAATCTCCAGATGTGTCTGTTGCCAAGTTGTCAAAAGAATTTTGGCACTCCAAAAAATATGCTAGTTATAACCAAACAATCTTTTTTTGCTAGCTAAAAAACATGTTTCATATTTCGGTCAAACTAAATGCTTTCAACATCAAGTCAATTGTTCCTGAAGTCTTCCAGAGGCTCTCTGCCAACTTTGGTTTAAATTGGCCTATAGGTGGCACTATAACGGATGTAAATGAGTTTTTGCCTTTTAAACGGGTGTTATTTAAAAAAAACTGAACGTTACTGTGCTATGCCAACATACTTACACGTCACCTCTGTAGCTCCTCACAAAAAGTTCTTTCTGCTCCACAGGTTCTGTAACATTAGTTCACTTTTCACATATAATGAAACGGTACTGATGTGGGGCCATACAGTTAAGTAACAATTGGTTAAAGTGGGCGTGATTTAGTACAACAAATCTAAATCGGCACACATTCAGCCTTTTGCACTTCCAGTGCACTTCCCATTACAGCGAATACCACGGCTCAGACGTTGGCCTGTGTCCTCACTTTTGCCCCCAGTCGTGCGGGGGGCTTGGCCCCGTTCATAACTGCTTGCAGTTCTAGTTTACTATTGAAATGATATTCAACTTAATGAATGTACGTCGTTCCAACAGCCCTAGCACGCAAGCGTGAGGTGGTAATCTTTGCTTTTGGAGTATTCCACACCTTTGTCAGTCTTTGGTCTCCCCTGTCCTTTCTCTCTGTTGTTTAAATTGATGTAAAAACAATAGAATGTGTTGCTGGCATCAAATTCAGAAGATCCAAGATTCATGATTTGTTTTTATGCAATACAAGATTACATCCACTAGTGACCGACCGATTATCGGCCACTGATATATCGGGGCCCGATAGAACGGCCCAATTTCTATCGGGGGTTCTATCGTATCGGTGAAATGTTGCGCCGGTAGGAAAAAAAAGTGTGTCAATGACAAAAGCTCGCGCTGGTGTACTGATTTATTCTGTCCAGTGGGGCGCGCTGAGCTCAGCCAGAGACTTTGGCTCAGCTCACATTTCAGTGAAGTCCCTTCCCCACTCTACACCACGAAACCTCCCGACCACCTGACCGGTCAGCCGATCAACCAGTGGACTTTTCCCCCTTTTCCACAAGCCACAATTGCTGTGTAATTGTGGACTGGATTGTCCTGTGTTCATTTCCCCATGTTTGTGAGACAACGCGGAATGCTCCCCACTACGCGCTTGCTATAGTAACTTTTAATTTGATTGAATACGTTATTAAAAGTTTTCACAAAAGCACCGAAGGGTACAGTTAAATACAAATACAATGCTAAAAGGATTGAACCGAGAAAGCACTCGTCTCCCCGACACGACGCGGGTTCACTTTTATTTTATCGTTGTCATTTTGGCTTGGTTTGATCGTGTCCGTCCACAGCTGGGTTGGTTTATGGAGGGGACAAATGAACGACATGTTTTTTGGCATGCATTGCTGACCTGGGCATTGTTTCTCAATAAATTAGAAAAACCTTTCCTATCATTCCCTTTTTCTGTGCATGGTTGAAGGAGATCACATCCACGCTCCCTCCTGCGCCGAAATGTCCCCTTTAGTCACAT
Source organism: Diplodus sargus (assembly GCA_903131615.1). Lineage (NCBI taxonomy): Eukaryota > Metazoa > Chordata > Actinopteri > Spariformes > Sparidae > Diplodus > Diplodus sargus. The sequence goes on along the minus strand of CAEMYA010000576.1, from coordinate 642,006 downwards.
AAACCAACCCCGGTGTGTGGACACAACCACCGCATCTATTTAAACTCCGTCACTTTTTGTTCTTTTGCCCTGATGAAGACCTCCAGGGTCGAAACGTTGGCCATGTCTGTTCGATAACACAATAAATTAAGTAACGTCAAGCATATTTAACATCAAGGCTACGAGTGTGAAGCATAACTTCCTCATCAACGCTGGTCCCTCTTATTTGTGGCCGCTGCCAGCACCACACGTTAGCAACCTTTCAGCAATCATCGCTGTTTTCGACTTTGTTAAAAACGATAACAGCAGCAGCTGTAGGCAGCTGAGATCGCTGTGCTGTCTGTTTTGCATTCAAATATGAACACAGTAAAACGAATTGTTCTCTATTTACAAATTTAAAAATGCATAGGTTAAATAATATAAATGTTTTCTTTCCTTTATTACACAGATGGCTGAAAAAAGCAAAAGCAAAAGCAAAGTATGTTAAATGTTAAAAGTCTTGAATAAAGACATTGGTTTAAGGAAGCATCTGTCTGTACTACTTTCACTGTGACTGTACTATTGCATAATCATATTGGTGCAAAATCTATGCACAATCCAAGGCCTGTTTTCATTCCAGCTCAAAAACTCACTATATCGGTTGCATATCGGCTATCGGTGATTACACCCCCTCTAATATCGGCTATCATTATCGGGCCAAAAATCCTTATCAGTCGATCACTAACATACACACACAATACAATAAAAACTATTCAGGCAAGTCTGAACTATTCATGGTTCCAGTGTTAAATTCGTTGACGAAGACTATGACGAAAAATATTTGTCAACAAACCTTTTTTACGGACGAAAACGAAATGAAAACTAAAAAAGTCAGATATGATGATGAAGACTGTGACGAAATATAACTGACAACTGTCAACAAATAAAAACGAGATGAAAATGTTAGGGAGGGACCAATGGAGAAGAGATCCAATCAGAGCGAATCTTTTGAGGGTAGGTTGACTGATGCAGAAGCAGCAGAGCCACTTTGAGAGAGAGAATTTGCTGTCAAAATTAACACTGCATGGGTCAGGAGTCTCACAGTCTCTACTCTGTAGTCTGGTGGTTTGTCAGCAGATAGTTCTGTATGTGTTGTCAGATGGCAGCAGGGTGAACAGACTGTGGCTGGGTGGATGTTGTCTTTTGGCTCTATCCAGACATCTCACTTTACCGATATCACTAATGTTCTGTAGATGGTACCAGTGATGTTCTGGTGGTTTTAATCACCCGCTGTGGAGCCTTTCTGTCCTGGGCTGTGATGAGCCAAGCCAGTTTATGATGTTTCTAGTCAGGATGCTTTCTGTTGCTCTACTGTAAAAGTTGACAAGAGAACATAGAGTTGATAGTGTGTATTAAAACAGAGGGTAAAAGTTGAACATTAATCATCTTGTCTTCTTACTGTGTAGAGGTAAACTTTGACATTTTGATCAGCAAGATAATCTTCACAGATGACCACCACTGTTGTGAAGTGCAAAAGAAATCTCTAGACTACATTGTGGTCACATGACCTCAATGTAATGCTAAGTGTCTTACTATACAATTACTATACAGGTTTTCTATAAACTGATCAATGTACAAGTTGTAAAGCTAGTTAGAATGTTGATGTTTAATGTCTGTGACAACTTCCGTAATCTCATTTAGACACGCGTTGGCAACCACTGTTTGTAAGACACACATTTAATAATGAACTTGGGCCATTTAATGATCTGTTCAAATGTCAAAAGTCCTTTGCTTGTTTAATATGAGCACTACTGTTCATAGTTGAGCTTAGATGAGAGACCAGTGCTTGGCTAAAGTGGCAGAAGTAATAAGCCATTGTGGACTGTCATCATAATTTTTTTGTTGTTTGTTTGTAGGGCGGAAGGTGGTCGGCGAAGAGGCTACATGGGGCACCTCACCCGAATAGCCAACTCTATAGTTCATAACTGTGACAAAGGCCCTAATGGACCGCAAATACAACAGCTCATCTCTGGTAAGGTCCAAGTTGTAAAGTTGTTATGTTGGTAGCAGTATATGGGGGGAAATCTTCCAGTGGCATTCTATAGCTATGTACGCAACCTACTTTTGTTTCTCGTAATTCCTAGTGGCGTTTAATACTGCTTTTCCACCTAAATTAGCAGGTCTACATCGGTATTTTAAAGGCAGGTTAGCCTGCTAGAAATGGCCCTTTGACCCCACTCACACTTAAGCCCATCTGGGATTTTTATCTGAAGCGTCATGTTGCGCGTCACGATTGTACCGACAACAGTTGTAACAGAAAAGAAAACAACAATAGACCCACTGAGAAAGAAGCGCCTGTGAAACAGTGGATAAAGTCTTTTTAGTGTCAAAACCCCCGCAAAATCACTTGTTTCACTGTCATAATTTGAGCCATTCAGTCCAGTAACATTTGGAAAGTCAAATAGAGCTGCACGACTAAATTATTTTATCCCCCTTCAAGTTAAACAAGAAGTTATCTGGTGTTCCAGGTATTTTCATAGCTGGAAAGACAAGCTTTTTTGACTTCAAAACACCAATGAGCAAGTTTTCATAGGAATGAACGGGGCTCTGCCTCCAACTGTAATAAGAAAACATTATTGTATAGATACATCCCAAATCCCTTCTTCATTTACACGCCAACACTGGTTGTTTGATAATGCGTCGATAATAAATTACTTTGCGCAGTGGAATTTAGTGTGTTCACCTGGTTTTAGATCAAAGACGAGCGAAGATGAAAAAAAACCTAGGTTTACTGCAGAGTCAATTGACCTGCTAAAACATTCCCATCGCACACAAAAGTCCGATCTTAGTTGATTTAAGTGGGATTTTTGACCAGTAGAAAAAGGAGAAAGAACCATTCTTTCACAGATTTTTAAATTGTGTGTGTGTGTGTGTGTGTGTGTGTGTGTGTGTGTGACGCAGAGCTCCCAGCAGAGGACAGACAGAAATGGGAAGCCTTTATTTCTTGCCAGCTGGCTGACACAAACAAGAGAAACACTGTCGATCTGGTGAGTAACCACATGAACACTGGCAACAGTGTTTCACACAGGATTTCATGAGACTATGGTTGGTGGATATCCAACCCTCCAGGGTCATGCTCTGAAAACTTTGCACATTTTTTTTTGTGGTGGTTCTGTATTCAAGTACATTGGATTTTAGAGGAAATGTTGACTGACCCTTTGATCTTGGGAGACAACACACAACTTTTGATTCAGAGTACGGATCCAACTCACCAGTCCAAGCTTAATTATTCACGGACTGTATAGCACATTTTCAGAAAGATTTTGACAAGAATGCACTTCGGCGTAGAACAACCAAATATCAACAAGTATTTTTTTTTACACCATGTTAGGACAGCTTGCCTGTTGAGTAATTGCTAGAATTTAATGTCAAAGGCCAACTCTTTTTGTAATATTTTTTTTTTTCTCTAGGTGAATACACACCACATCCATTCATCCAGTGATGATGAGGTGGACTTTAAAGACAGTGGCTTTCACCAGGACTCCTCTCTACAACAAGTAAGGACTATACACTTGCACACAAATGCATACATGCACTCAAAACCGGCCCATAGCCAAACAAAGCTAACAGATCCCCAACAAATTAGTCTCTCTATGTCAGTCTTAAATAGAACCTCTGTTGGTTTGCCATTTTGAATATACATGGATCTCTAGAGGCAAATCCTCTAAAAAGTGTAAGTGTGAAACAGTTACTCTGTTACTCTTTCTATAGCCCTCCAATAATACAACTTGATCATTATTATTTATGAACAGCTGATATGTTGTTCGAGCCAAGCTACTTTTCCCTAAATTATAAAACCTTACCATGAAGCATGATTTAGATTTGGTAACTTCGAAGTGTAACAAAATGGAGACATCAGGGTTTTTTGTGATTAAACAAAATTACCACTCTTGAATACAGATGTGTTTTTCTGGAGCCATTCCCACTGGTGTTGAGGTGTAATGGGACACATGCAACGCTTATGCTCAAAAGTTGAATTATTTTTCAAACGTGTTCAGCTTATCAAGTTCAAAGGCTACATGCGCCTGTGAACAGGCCTTCAATCTGCAAACATTTTGTGACTATGGCCATGACCATCCACAGAAACATCTATCTACCATGTTTGGAATTGTTTTACTTATTACTAATGTTATTTAGGAAATGTAACTGTTACTTCAAATGGATTTGAATTTACAGATGTGTTACTAATTAATGTTAAAGCACATTGGGATCTGATTGTAAAGTGCATGTTTGTGGTAGCTATTAACCTATCTAGCCTACATACAGTCTTTGTTTTTACAATTTGCTATATGCATTTGCTATTTTCTGTACTGCAAGTAATGACCAGCTTTGTGTAGAGCCAAGACTATATCATTATCGTTGGTCCTGGGTTTTGCCAGGCCTTTTCTGATTATCAGATGCAACAAATGACGTCCAATTTTATTGAGCAGTTCGGCTTCAATGACGAAGAGTTTGCTGATCAGGACGATGTTGTGGAGTGAGTACTCATCCTGCATGGTTGGACATGGTGTTTTTATTACTGTGTACACTGAAGGGATAGGGCACTGAACATTATAAAGCTGGTAGTGTTTCCTATTCCAAGCTTTCTTGTTGACTAAAAAAATCTAAATGCCAATTAATGTCGTGCAAATTAATTTTGATCAATCTTACAATCAATCATATAATTGGATGCCTTATATTTATATTTTTTTCTACAGAAATAAATCTATTGCAGAAATGAGTTTTGCACAGGCTTTAAAACTAATGACATTACTTTACGTTTTATTTTGATGGTCAAAATAAATACAAAATATGGCTTAAAGAGAAGAAACCATATCCTGCTTTTGTGTTGAGTGTTCTGTCCCTTTGTACATTTCTGAAGGCAAGTTGATTTTCAGGGTGTATTCTTCTGCAAAGGTTGTGGACTGTGGGAGATAGCTGGTAGTTGATCAATGACATAAAATGTCTTCTTCAATTAGGAATTGTTTGTGGGGTGCACTAGAGTCTTTTTCATTTTATGTAGATATTGGATTATCAAATTATGTGAAATGAGAAATTTCTTGTGTAACAATGACAATTGGGCTGAGAGAAATGGGCAATACACCAATACAAATGTTCAAAATACAAAAACATTTCCCAACTTCCTAATTAACTATCGGTTTCCCATGACACGGTTTGATGCGAATTTGTTTAAAGGAAATGTGAGGGTGAAAATCTCCATGACAAAAGCTTTCTAAATTTCTTTTGCAAAATAACTGTTAGATTGCAATGATGAATGTATAGAACTGTTGTATTGGTGAACCTGATAATACTCCCATTGTAGTTAAAGTGAAACTCTCACCAAAATGCAACGTAGGCTTTTTTTGTGAATATATATGAGTCAAACCTTAATGTATTTTTAATTACGGTGAAAGAGGCACTTAAGATTTACCGTATTTTCGTTTTCAGGTCAAGCTCATTTTCTCAGTGCAAGGAGCACTTTAACGATAGCATCAAAATATTTTTAAAACACTAAGAAGGCTCGACACAACATGAAACCTTGATTGTAGTATCAACAGGGTCTCTACACATGAACACGAGCATTGAGAACATTGTTTGTGTACACAGAGTTTGCTAAAAAGAAAGTTTTTCTAACAACTCACCGTAGCAGTAGCTTGTTCTGCTCCCAGTCGTCATGGCAGTGGAGAAATATCGATCTCAGAATACAACGCAACATGGAAGACAGTTAAGGTGGACCGCTACTGTCTTCCGGCAACAACTATGCACGCGATATCTCACGTGACTTTTCCGGCTTTTTATGTTAGTATTGTTTTTTATATGAGGCTCCTTTTTCAACTTCAAGGTCAATATTGTTTTTCGCTAACGACAATACAGCGAATTAGGGATTATTGAATTATGGAACTGAGCTTTAGGAGCAGTCCACCTTAACTGTCCTCCATGTTATGTCACATTCTGAGATCGACACTTCTCAGCTGCCATTACGACTGAAAGTGGAACAAGTTACTGCTAAGGTGAGTTGTTCAAAAACTTTAATTTTAGTAAACTCTGTGTTCACAAACAATGTTCTCAATGCTCGTGTTCATGTGTAGAGACCCTGGTGATACTTCGAGCAAAGTATCATGTTGTGTTGAATCTTCTTAGCATTTTAAAAAACTAGTGCATTGCCCGTAGGAAGCATGTATGCCTATAGAAATTTGGGAGGTTACGAAGCTTTTTCATGGATGGTCAAATGAGGTTGTGTTTGAAGGTGGGATGTCAGGGATATAATTGGCTGTTTTTGACTACTTTTGATTATACCATTATATTTCACCGTAAAAACCTTGCCTTGCTTGGTGTCATTATTTTCAGCACAACCTCACATGTGTGACTGTACAGTTATTTTTTCATTTTGACATATTATATTAACACAATGGACCTAAAATCACAAAATGACATAAAATCAGAGTAGGAAAAAGTTAGATTTTTTTACTGTGAAAACCACAAATATGTTTAATGAACCAGTTGCAATGCAGTTATAATGCAAATATAAATTGTTGTTTGCTAAATTTGTGCATACGTTTTTGAAATTTACAAAGTTATATGTAACTATTTACATTTAAATGCAGGCAATGCCCTCATTCCTGCCTGCTCCACATTCAGCAGTCTCCTCCTTGTTTTGACTCACAACACAAAAAAATGACTCCACTACACCAAACACTACATTACACACTAACTATACACTCCAAACACACTATATGTCACAAATCTCTCAACTCTCAAAACTCGCTATCTCCGTTGTCAACACGTCACTGCTGCTGTCACTCATCCGCTGACGTCCCTACCACAGCTTCCCGTTCCTCAACAACCAAACTTGCTGCTTGGACACTTTCGTGACAAAAGCGCGTTTTTGCCGTTTCTTCCTGCACCAGACACAAAGCAAATGTGACGGCAATGTTCGCGAAAAAGCGTGGCAGACATTATTTACCCTAAGTCCTGACTCGGGAGGTGGGCCGTGTAGGTGGGCTAGCAGTTAGCTACACATGAACGTCCACAGATTCCGATTCCACTTTGCTGTCCTCGCGTATCCGGATCTCCTCAGACCCGAACAGACTCGGTCTGGACTCGTTTAGTCTCATTAATCCACAACAGTCAGTTTAGATGCACAGAACAGAACGGGACCGAACCGCCGGTAAAATCCCGGTCCAGCTCGCGCCGCTGCGGGTATAAATCCACTTGTTTCTGGGCTTGAGCTCTGCAGTGATTGGCTCTGGTGCGCACGTGGCTACGGTGTGCAGTGATTGGCTCTGGTGCGCACGTGACTGTGGTGGCTCCGGTGGACAATGCTCCCGGAATTTGTAAAGCATTTATGAAATAATTTATTAACGGTATCATTGCAGTCCAAACAAATGCAAAGTTGCACACCATTCAACCAAGCAGCAGCCATGTTGAAACTCTCAGGTCAGTCTAATCCTGATCCGCAGCGATATTTGAGGCACATACACAGACAGACAGACAGACAGACAGACAGACAGACAGAGATTCCTTGCTTTTATAGAGAGATAACGATTTTGATGCTACCACTCAGTGCCCCTTGCATTGAGAAAATGAGCTTGACCCGAAAACGAGAATACGGTAAATCTTAATAGTGCCTCTTTCATTGTAATTATGCTTTTACATGAGGGTTTGACTCATATACATTCACAATAAAAAAGCCTAGGTTGCATTTTGGCGGGAGTTTTACTTTAAGATTAAGATCTTGGGGTGTCATGATTCTCCAAATCCTTGATTCGATTCGATTTCTGATGTTAAGGTCTTTGTTTGTTTTTTTTTCCTTTTTATTTTCTTTTGGCACACATAGCATTGCCATTCTTAATTCTTATTTGAAAAGATGGTATACATGGTCTACATTAGTGATATAATCTCAATTATTAAGACACCAACACCCCAAAAATGTTAAGTCTTTAAGTAGTTGTAAAATAAATGAGTGAGTTGTATAAAAACTCACCCCCTGTACAGGTGTCATGAAAGGATATTAGGTATAGAGACCAAAATCATATTTTTAAAATTATTTTTGCTGTAAAGCTAGCATTTTAACATGGGCTTTTATAGGGATCGACTCGCTTTTGGAGCCACCCTCAAGTAGCCATTCAAGGAACTGCATGTCCAATATATATGTGTATATGGCTTCAAATTTAATTGTCAGAGGTTGGCGCTTGAGAAGAATACATAAGGTAACACAAATTAATAATTTTGGAAATCTCTGCTTAATGAGCAATAATGAAAATGGCAACTGCCCTACTCTATAACCAGATTTAGGATTGGGGAGGCAGGTCTATTTTTGACCTTTTGAAAGAGCAAGGCTTGCAGTTTCCCTCTGATTCCAATTTCTGTGCTAAGCTAGGCTAAGTCTTGAGTTGATATTTATCTTATCTGACTTTGTGTAAGATGGCAAATGTTGGACTTTCCTAAGGTTTTTGGTAACCTATTAGAAAGTTGGATCCAGAATAATATTTTTGGAATGTTCGCTATTTCAAAGCTTCAGTCAAAGTTGGCATTTTGGATTCCTTGTAAAAATGTGCCGTTTCCACTCTTCTGGCTTTACGTATGATTCTTTGCATGTCATTTACCAGTTTACAGCACAAATAATGCTTGTTAAGAACAGCTGTCTCCAAAACTGTGTTTTAGATCTTTAAATTACTAAAACTGGCATATATGTGTATATATATATACATATATATATATATATATATATATATATATA